>JABCRI010001047.1:0-32927 GCA_015143295.1 Tetracentron sinense | reverse complement strand
CATTGGCTAGGCCCCAGATTGTCCCGAGAATTACGCAGTTTTTCTTGGGTTGTCAGGCTACTAATACAGGAATTTCGTATAAGGTTTCTCCAGCTTGCAGGCACCGCTCACCAATCCCTGACACGGAAGAATGGCGCAGTTTGTTTTGGAGCCAAGTGTGATCTCAGTTGCACGACCTCTGAATAAGAGGCTTAACTACAGTTCCTGTCCTTACCGTGCCATCCAGGACCTTTGGGTACGTGAGGTGTACAGTGCATCCCTCACACTTTGGACTTGGGATGGTGGCTTATGCGAACACCAGAATTCTTGCCTATGCATCAAGGCACTTACAGGAGCTATAAGAATTACCCCACTCACGACTTAGAGCTTGCCGCGATCTTGTTTGCACTTACGATTTTGCGTCGTACATTTGGGTTGGAGTTCTATGTGTTCACTTATCACAAGAGTCTCAATACCTCCTTTCCCAAAGCGCTTAATCTTAAGTCCACGGCTTTGGATGGATTTTTGAGGATTATTATTGTACCCTTCAATCCCACCCGTGTTAAACAAATGTATGCGGATGCGTTGAGTCAATAAGACCTCCGGGTTATTCGTCATCAGTTTATGCAGAGGAAGCACTTGCAGACTTGGCAATCGTCTGGACATTAGTTGAATGACTCTGTCCAGTCCTATCTGGCAAATGTCACGGTTCGCCATACATTCTAGGATTTGATCCAAGACCTACCAAGCCACGGATTCGCTTGTTGGCTTATCGTACAAGGAAGTTGCTAAGTGTATTGATTACTTCTCTCTCACTACCGAGTGCTACACATTCAAGGGACGACTGTGCGTCCCAGCCATGCATTCTTCGAAGAGAATTTTGTACAGGCACACCGTTCTAATTCACCCATTGCATCCAGGGGTGTTACGAGATGTACCGGACCCTCAAGATGTCTCTTTTGTATGGCTGAATATGAAGAGGGCGGTTGCTGAAATATTTCGCCCTGGTGCTTGGGTGTGTCAACAGGTGCAAAGCGAACACATGCGGCCCGCAGGTTCTCTTACAGTCCCTGTCCGAATTCCCGCGTGGAAAATGGGAGAACATATCCATGGATTTCATAGTTGGCGTGCCAAGACGGCCAGGTGTTCAATCGATCTGGGTAGTCGTATCGTTTGAAACGAAGTCCGCCACTTCTTGCCTTACCGAACTACTTTCAACTCTAGTCTTTAGCTGCTTTTGTACATCAAAGAGTGGTGTGTGTCCCGGAGTGCCTGTCAGTATTGTGGTCGGCTCGGAATCCAAGATTCACATCAACGATTCGAAAAGCTTTTCAGGAAGCTAGTGTTCCCGACTTTATTTCAGCACTGCTTTTCCATCCACAAACGGATTGACACACTGAGAGGGTGAACCACGTACTAGAATATATGTTCGGGCTTGTTGATGGATTTCAAAGGCAGTTTGGAACAGCACTTGCGCCTTGGGTGAGTTCGCCTACACATAGCTTATCAGGCTAGTATCCAAATGGCTCCGTTCGAGGCTTTTGTATGGCGAAGCTGCAGGTCGCCTCTCTTACTGAGATGAAGGTATGAGAAAGCAAAGTACTTTGTCCCC
Source organism: Tetracentron sinense (assembly GCA_015143295.1). Lineage (NCBI taxonomy): Eukaryota > Viridiplantae > Streptophyta > Magnoliopsida > Trochodendrales > Trochodendraceae > Tetracentron > Tetracentron sinense. The sequence continues at coordinate 31,336 of JABCRI010001047.1, read as the reverse complement.
GGAGTTTGATTGATCAAACTGCTAGTAGGTCAGATCATCCGGGATCGGTTGAAAGCCGCTCAAGATCGCCAAAAGAGCTATGCAGACACGCGCCGCAGGGACTTGGAATTTCAAGTAGGGGATCAAGCTTGTGTGAAAGTATCTCCTAGCAAAGGGATTATGAGATTCGGCAAAAAGGCAAGGCTTAGTCCTCGCTATGTTGGACCGTTTGAGATTATCACGCGGGTTGGTGAAGTTGCTTATCGAGTAGCTCTTCCACCTTACATGGCCGCGGTTCACAACGTTTTCCACGTGTCTATGCTTCGGAAGTACATTGCGGACCCTTCGCATATACTAGAATTGGAACCGTTGGAAATTCGAGAAGATCTCACGTTAGTGGAGAAGCCGATTCACATATTGGATCGGAGAGATCAAGTGCTTCGCAACAAGACAATCCCTTTGGTTCTTGTGCAATGGAAACACCATGCTCGGGAAGAAGCTACATGGGAGCGTGAAGCCGAAGTCAAAGCGAAGTACCCGGAGTTGTTTGAATAACTTTGTATAGGTTTTGTATATGTAGCTTGTAATATTGATTGATTCTGTAATGCATGTCTCATCCAAATTTCGAGGACGAAATTTTTGTAAGGGGGGAAGGATGTAGAGCCCCGGACCTTTTCACATTTATGCATGACCCTTCGTAGCCATTTTTTTCCTTTAAAGTAATGCAATTAATAAATAAGGAAGAAATTGGAAATTCCGAAACGTCAGAAATGTTCGTTTTCGAAGTACGAACCCAACGCAAGTTGAATCGTCAAAATCCGACGAGCGAGTCAAAAGATATGGTCAAAACAGTTTGGACCTGCAGGCCACCGATCGCTCGGTCCATGGAGCGATCGATCGGTCCAAAACCGATCGCTCGGAGGCTATCGACTGGTCGAGATTTTTCTATGGGGAAATTTTCCAGAGAGTGAAATTTCAACCGATCGCTCGGTTATAAAACCGATCGATCGGTAGGCAACCGATCGATCGGTCATTAACACCGATCGCTCGGTCCTCGCGTTTTACAGAATTTTCACTAAGGGCATTTTCGGCATTCGGGTGTTATACCCTTTCTTATATAGGATTGCCCGAGCCTTTAGGGCTCATTCTCAACCCTTAGAGTCTTTTGAGAGATAGAGAGAAAGGAGAAGGTTTTCCTAAACCTAGGGTTTCCATTTTGAAGAGAAATCAAAGGGGTTTGAGACCCTAGATCATCCTCAAGTCTATTTTCTCCAAGTCTCGGCTCAAGCTCGTGTGGGGCACTCTCCTCAAGCTAGGGCAGCAACTCACGGTCGTTTTGGAAGGGGGGATTTCTCCCCACTTGTCAAGGTCGGTGCTTCTTACTACCTCCTAGTTATAGCTTCTCTTTCCTTTTATTTCTTCTTGTTTTCCTTCCCATATATATGTGTTATGAGATTGGTGGTATGAATGGTGAATGGAGATGGATGTTGGCGAATGGATGCCGTGTGGATGATGTAATGAACGAATGGGAAAGGGCATTGTACTAATAATGAACATACAAGTGTGATGTGAGCATAACCCACATAGAAAAGCATGATCTAGGTTTAAGTGAATAATGAACACACCCCATGTTTGATGAAATGCCAAGGTGAACAAAATAAATGATAAATTAAGGGAACCATGTTTAATTGCCCTTGAAATTTGTTAGGGTTCATGATAGTGTGTTTCTTACATTTCTTAAAATGTGTAGATTATTAATTACTTGAATTGTTATATGCTATGCCTTGTGAATCACTCCAAATTGTCATGTTTAATTCCAAATGCAAGTATGCACACGATCTCACGAGCACGCATGAAAGGACGTGATTTACCGATGTTTTGAGTATGGGACGTAGAGGTGGGGCATATCCTAAGATATGTTTCACTTCGCTTTTGACAAGGACAAGACAATCATGCATTGCATAGGGAAAGGTCTCCCATCCCCTCGCATGACATGCATAGCATCGCATGACACGCATAGCATAGCATGGCATGACACGCATAACATAGCATCACACATTCTGCATGGATGCTAGTTGTGACGGGCTATGAACGGCAACTAGGCATTCACATTCTGCATGGATGCTAGTTGCGACGGGCTATGAACGGCAACTAGGCATACCCATCTGCATATAGGGTACTAGTTGTGACGGACTATGAACGGCAACTAGGCATGTGAACATGTTTAAATTATGAACAAGCAAGCATGATACTCGCATGACACGCATGACATGACATGACACGCATGATATGACAAGATAAGACAACATAACAAGTTTCAAGCACGGAAATGGTATTTTCAAGTCAAGTCAAGTGCACGATGTTTTCAAGAGGTTTCATCGGCTTTCTACGAAATACAAGCATGATTATAAATTGTTTTGCTTCCTTGTATGATATAAATTGTTCATGTTCTATATATGCAACTTGCTTCCTCCTTTATGTATGCTATCCGTATGCTATGACTATTGGTTAGTGCTTAGTACCCGCTGAGTATTCCATGCTCAGCCGTACTTCTTATGTCGGCAGGTGACGGCGGAGCAGCTGTTCCATTTGATATCTGTGCTCCGAGTCCATGGGTGGAGGAGGAGTACGTCGAGGAGCCTTTTGAGGAACCGCCAGTTGAGGGTTACCATTAGGTGGTTGTAGATTCTGAGAGGATTAGCTGTGGGTGAGATGAGAGATTTTATCCATGTATTTTGGCGGGTCTGTCCGCACTTTCTTTTGGTTACCTTTTTTTGTATAAACTTGGACCATATGTATATACTTAGAGGTTTGTTAGACTTCCGCTGTGTTTTATAGTTATGTTTCCGCTATAATGTCCTCTATTGTATATGCTCTGTGGGGTTTTGCAGGTTGGTTTGTCAAGCAAGTCATGTAAGTCATGATTGAGTCGTCCAAGATTCACTCTAACTCCTAGGGTGTGTTTTGGGTCGCGACAGAAGTGGTATCAGAGCTTAGGCTTTAGGTCTCTAGGGTCACTTAGAATCTTATACCACGGCTTGACAAGAGCATATGTTAGGAAACAAGTTAGGAAGGGAGTGAGTCGGGAACGAGTCTGGTTCCAAGTTTAAGACTAAACTTTAGTCTTAGTCTAAAATGGTTGCTTTAACCAAGTACGGGTTCTAGGTACGCTAGAACACTAAAGTATAAGTATAATGTGATGAATACTCTGATGACTTGATGTGATGTATATTAGTATTATACAACTAATACAAATTGAATTATTGTGAAATGACATGGAAATAAACTGTGGTTTCGAGTGAGACTCATGTGGTGCTATTGTTCTCAGGACTTTAGTCATGAGGCGGGGCACACGGGGTCGTGGACCACACACCAGAGCTTCATCTTCTTCCAGAGATGAGGATGAGCAGCCGGACCTCTCCCAGGTCTTAGGCTCTATTGCTGAGACACTCGCCATCCTGGCGGCTCGGCAAACTATACCGGCATCAGCGGCACCTACTCCACCGCCCGCAGCTCCAGTACATCGTACAGCTGGAGTTGAGGCATTCAGGAGATTGAGGCCCCCATCCTTCCATGGGAGTGTGGACCCTCTTGCTGCGGAGGCGTGGATCCTCCAGATGGAGAAGATTTTTGCAGTCCTCTCGCCTACAGAGGAGGATAGAGTAGCATGGGCAGTTTTCATGCTAGAGGGTGAAGCCCACCATTGGTGGTTGTCCGCATTGAGGACGCGAGACTTGACCATGCAGGGTCAACCTTGGACTTGGGAGGAGTTCAAGGATACTTTTTACAAGAAGTATTTTCCGATCGGTGCACGGGAAAGGAAAGAGAGAGAATTCATCAACCTTGAGCAAGGTTCGATGTCTGTGGCTGCTTATGAGGCCAAGTTCTCGGAGCTATCACGCTTCGCGACACATATGATTGCCACCGAGGCAATGAAGGCGAGGAGGTTTGAGCAAGGGCTCAAGGATGTCATCATGGAGAAAGTGTCGGTTTTCAGGCATGCCACTTACGCCGAAGTAGTGGATAAGGCCTTATTGGTCGAGGCCAATTCTGAAGCGGTGTCTAAGAAGAGAGAGTTGGCGAGAGCCCAAGCCAGTAGTTCAGCACCTCCAGAGAGACGGGCTCGTACCGGCCCTTATCAGTATACATGGCCAGCACCACCGATGAGGCCGACTTATGCGGCCCCAGCACCACGGCAGTACGTGCCACAGGCACCTCGACCTCAGGCTCTCCCGGCCCCATGGCCAGTTGTACCTCAGGTGGCGAGATATGCTCCACCTCAGGCCCCTCCTACCCGCACACACGAGGCCTGCCCTTCATGCGGCCGACGGCACCCAGCTGGGGATTGCCTAAGAGCATCGGGTGGATGTTTTCACTGTGGTCGCCAGGGCCACGTGATCAGGGATTGCCCTACCCGGCATTTACCAGGCCAGTCTCAGGGGATTAGGCCACCAGCACGCCCAGCAGGATCATATCAGGCGTCATCTCAGACTACCCGGTCTACACCTCAGTCTCGCCAGGCGAACCAGGGGAGAGTTTTTGCCTTGACAGAGGGCGATGCACTTGCATCTGACGATGTGGTGCAAGGTACGCGTTAGGAGTTATTTTCCTTATTCGTGATGGTTATGTTATGTTTTATTCCTTGTGTACGTAGTTGGTATGCTATATATATATATACCTACGTGTATACACTGTTGAGGCTTGAATTGACGTAACTAGCCTAAAATTTCAGGAACCCTACTAGTCAATGAGTATTTGGCTCGAGTGTTGATTGATACCGGGTCTACTCATTCATTTGTCTCGCCGAGTTTTTCAGAAGGCTTTTCTGGGGAGCCAAGTCAGCTAGAACCGGAGTTAGCCATTTCGACTCCTCTTGGCAAAACAGTATTGGCAGATCAAGTGTATAGAAATGGTGTGGTCCAAGTTGGAAGCCACGAGTTGGCAGTTGACCTCATCGTCCTTGGATTCCAAGACTTTGACATTATATTGGGAATGGATTGGTTAGCAGCACATCATGGGCATGTAGCTTGCTTTGAGAAAATGGTACTCTTCAAGCCAGTAGAAGGAAAACCATTCCACTTTCGCGGGTTGAAAAGCAGATCTATTGCTCGTTTTGCGGCGTTGGGCGTAGCTAACCCCGAGGCAAAGGACTCATCAACTATTCCGGTTGTGAGTGAATTCCTGGATGTATTTCCAGAGGAGTTGCCAGGATTGCCTCCAGACAGGGAGATTGAGTTTATGATCGAGCTTGCACCAGGCACAGCTCCTGTTTGCAGGGCTCCGTATAGAATGGCCCCTATTGAACTCAAAGAGTTAAAGACTCAGTTGGAAGAATTACAAAGCCTTGGCTTCATTCGACCAAGTGTCTCACCGTGGGGTGCCCCAGTGTTGTTTGTCAAGAAGAAAGATGGTTCGATGCGGATGTGTGTCGATTACCGGCAATTGAACAAAGTCACTATAAAGAATAGGTATCCATTGCCTAGGATTGATGACTTATTCGATCAGTTGAAGGGAGCAAGATTTTTCTCAAAGATAGATCTTCGATCAGGTTATCACCAATTGAAGATTAAGGTGGAAGATGTTCCCAAAACTGCTTTCAGGACTCGATATGGACATTACGAGTTCTTGGTGATGCCTTTTGGACTCACGAACGCGCCGGCAGCCTTTATGGATTTGATGAACCGGGTGTTCCGGCCATATCTTGATAGGTGCGTGATTGTATTTGTTGATGACATTTTGGTTTATTCCCAGACACGGGAAGATCACACACGCGACCTGCGCCTTGCTTTGGAAATGCTAAGAGAGCATAAGCTATACGCCAAACTTAGCAAGTGTGAGTTTTGGTTGGAAGAGGTGGCATTCCTAGGCCACGTTGTATCGGCGGAAGGCATTTCGGTGGATCCAAAGAAGATAGAGGCAGTCATGAATTGGGCGAGGCCCAAGAGTGTCACGGAGATACGCAGTTTTCTTGGGTTGGCAGGCTACTACAGGAGATTCGTAGAGGGTTTCTCCAGCCTTGCAGCACCGCTCACTCACCTGACACGGAAGAATGCGCAGTTTGTTTGGAGCGACAAGTGTGAGATCAGTTTCACGGAACTGAAGAAGAGGCTTACTACAGTTCCTGTCCTTACAGTGCCATCCGGACCTCTTGGGTATGAGGTGTACAGTGATGCCTCACACGTTGGACTTGGATGTGTGCTTATGCAACACAAGAAGGTCATTGCCTATGCATCAAGGCAATTAAAGGAGCATGAGAAGAATTACCCCACGCACGACTTAGAGCTTGCCGCGGTCGTGTTTGCACTTAAGATTTGGCGTCATTACCTTTATGGGGTGGAGTTCTATGTGTTCACTGATCACAAGAGTCTCAAGTACCTCTTTTCCCAAAAGGAGCTGAATCTAAGGCAACGGCGTTGGATGGAATTTTTGAAGGATTATGATTGTACCATTCAATACCACCCGGGTAAAGCAAATGTAGTGGCGGATGCTTTGAGTAGAAGACCTCCGGGGTTATTAGCATGCATGTTAGTGCAGGAATGGAAGCTACTTGAAGACTTGGCAAATCTGGACATTAGTGTGAATGACTCTGTCCGTAGTCCTATCTTGGCAAATGTCACGGTTCGGCCATACATTATAGATTTGATCCAAGAATACCAAGCCACGGATGCTGAATTGTTGGCTTATCGGGACAAGGAAGTTGCTAAGGGTAGTGAGGACTTCTCTCTCACTAGCCGAGGTGCTATCACATTCAAGGGAAGACTGTGCGTCCCAGCCAATGCAGATCTTCGAAGAGAGATTTTGGACGAGGCACACCGTTCGAAGTACACAGTGCATCCAGGGGGTACGAAGATGTACCGGAACCTCAAGAGTCACTTTTGGTGGCGGAATATGAAGAGGGAGGTTGCGGAATATGTAGCACGGTGCTTGGTGTGTCAACAGGTGAAAGCAGAACACATGCGGCCCGCAGGTCTATTACAGTCCCTTCCGATTCCCGAGTGGAAATGGGAGAACATATCCATGGATTTCATAGTTGGCTTGCCAAAGACGGCAAGGGGTTCAGATGCGATATGGGTAGTAGTGGATCGTTTGACGAAGTCCGCTCACTTCTTGCCTTACCGAACTACTTTCAACTCTAGTCAGTTAGCTGCTTTGTACATCAAGGAAGTGGTGAGGTTGCACGGAGTGCCTGTCAGTATTGTGTCGGATCGGGATCCAAGATTCACATCACGATTCTGGAAAAGCTTTCAGGAAGCTATGGGTTCCCGACTTGATTTCAGCACTGCTTTTCATCCACAAACGGATGGACAAACTGAGAGGGTGAACCAAGTAATAGAAGATATGCTTCGGGCTTGTATGATGGATTTCAAAGGCAGTTGGGAAGAGCACTTGCCCTTGGTGGAGTTCGCCTACAACAATAGCTATCAGGCGAGTATCCAAATGGCTCCGTTCGAGGCTTTGTATGGGCGAAGCTGCAGGTCTCCTCTCTACTGGGATGAGGTAGGAGAAAGAAAAGTACTTGGTCCGGAGTTGATTGAGCAAACTGCTAGTATAGTCAAGATCATCCGGGATCGGTTGAAAGCCGCTCAAGATCGCCAAAAGAGCTATGCAGACACGCGCCGCAGGGACTTGGAATTTCAAGTAGGGGATCGAGTCTTTGTGAAAGTATCTCCTAGCAAAGGGATTATGAGATTCGGCAAAAGAGGCAAGCTTAGTCCTCGCTATGTTGGACCGTTTGAGATTATCACGCGGGTTGGTGAAGTTGCTTATCGAGTAGCTCTTCCACCTTACATGGCCGCGGTTCACAACGTTTTCCACGTGTCTATGCTTCGGAAGTACATTGCGGACCCTTCGCATATACTAGGATTGGAACCGTTGGAAATTCGAGAAGATCTCACGTTGGTGGAGAAGCCGATTCACATATTGGATCGGAGAGATCAAGTGCTTCGCAACAAGACAATCCCTTTGGTTCTTGTGCAATGGAAACACCATGCTCGGGAAGAAGCTACGTGGGAGCGTGAAGCCGAAGTCAAAGCGAAGTACCCGGAGTTGTTTGAATGAACTTTGTATAGGTTTTGTATATGTAGCTTGTAATATTAATTGATTCTGTAATGCATGTCTCATCCAAATTTCGAGGACGAAATTTTTGTAAGGGGGGAAGGATGTAGAGCCCCGGACCTTTTCACATTTATGCATGACCCTTCGTAGCCATTTTTCCTTTAAAGTAATGCAATTAATAAATAAGGAAGAAATTTGAAATTTTGAAACGTCAGAAATGTTCGTTTTCGAAGTACGAACCCAACGCAAGTTGAATCGTCAAAATCGGACGAACGAGTCAAAAGTTATGGCCAAAACAGTTTGGACCTGCAGACCACCGATCGCTCGGTCCATGGAGCGATCGATCGGTCCAAAACCGATCGCTCGGAGGCTATCGACTGGTCGAGATTTTTCTATGGGGAAATTTTCCAGAGAGTGAAATTTCAACCGATCGCTCGGTTATAAAACCGATCGATCGGTAGGCAACCGATCGATCGGTCATTAACACCGATCGCTCGGTCCTCGCGTTTTACAGAATTTTCACTAAGGGCATTTTCGGCATTCGGGTGTTATACCCTTTCTTATATAGGATTGCCCGAGCCTTTAGGGCTCATTCTCAACCCTTAGAGTCTTTTGAGAGATAGAGAGAAAGGAGAAGGTTTTCCTAAACCTAGGGTTTCCATTTTGAAGAGAAATCAAAGGGGTTTGAGACCCTAGATCATCCTCAAGTCTATTTTCTCCAAGTCTCGGCTCAAGCTCGTGTGGGGCACTCTCCTCAAGCTAGGGCAGCAACTCACGGTCGTTTTGGAAGGGGGGATTTCTCCCCACTTGATCAAGGTCGGTGCTTCTTACTACCCTCCTAGTTATAGCTTCTCTTTCCTTTTATTTCTTCTTGTTTTCCTTCCCATATATATGTGTTATGAGATTGGTGGTATGAATGGTGAATGGAGATGGATGTTGGCGAATGGATGCCGTGTGGATGATGTAATGAACGAATGGGAAAGGGCATTGTACTAATAATGAACATACAAGTGTGATGTGAGCATAACCCACATAGAAAAGCATGATCTAGGTTTAAGTGAATAATGAACACACCCCATGTTTGATGAAATGCCAAGGTGAACAAAATAAATGATAAATTAAGGGAACCATGTTTAATTGCCCTTGAAATTTGTTAGGGTTCATGATAGTGTGTTTCTTACATTTCTTAAAATGTGTAGATTATTAATTACTTGAATTGTTATATGCTATGCCTTGTGAATCACTCCAAATTGTCATGTTTAATTCCAAATGCAAGTATGCACACGATCTCACGAGCACGCATGAAAGGACGTGATTTACCGATGTTTTGAGTATGGGACGTAGAGGTGGGGCATATCCTAAGATATGTTTCACTTCGCTTTTGACAAGGACAAGACAATCATGCATTGCATAGGGAAAGGTCTCCCATCCCCTCGCATGACATGCATAGCATCGCATGACACGCATAGCATAGCATGGCATGACACGCATAACATAGCATCACACATTCTGCATGGATGCTAGTTGTGACGGGCTATGAACGGCAACTAGGCATTCACATTCTGCATGGATGCTAGTTGCGACGGGCTATGAACGGCAACTAGGCATACCCATCTGCATATAGGGTACTAGTTGTGACGGACTATGAACGGCAACTAGGCATGTGAACATGTTTAAATTATGAACAAGCAAGCATGATACTCGCATGACACGCATGACATGACATGACACGCATGATATGACAAGATAAGACAACATAACAAGTTTCAAGCACGGAAATGGTATTTTCAAGTCAAGTCAAGTGCACGATGTTTTCAAGAGGTTTCATCGGCTTTCTACGAAATACAAGCATGATTATAAATTGTTTTGCTTCCTTGTATGATATAAATTGTTCATGTTCTATATATGCAACTTGCTTCCTCCTTTATGTATGCTATCCGTATGCTATGACTATTGGTTAGTGCTTAGTACCCGCTGAGTATTCCATGCTCAGCCGTACTTCTTATGTCGGCAGGTGACGGCGGAGCAGCTGTTCCATTTGATATCTGTGCTCCGAGTCCATGGGTGGAGGAGGAGTACGTCGAGGAGCCTTTTGAGGAACCGCCAGTTGAGGGTTACCATTAGGTGGTTGTAGATTCTGAGAGGATTAGCTGTGGGTGAGATGAGAGATTTTATCCATGTATTTTGGCGGGTCTGTCCGCACTTTCTTTTGGTTACCTTTTTTTGTATAAACTTGGACCATATGTATATACTTAGAGGTTTGTTAGACTTCCGCTGTGTTTTATAGTTATGTTTCCGCTATAATGTCCTCTATTGTATATGCTCTGTGGGGTTTTGCAGGTTGGTTTGTCAAGCAAGTCATGTAAGTCATGATTGAGTCGTCCAAGATTCACTCTAACTCCTAGGGTGTGTTTTGGGTCGCGACAAACACGCATCAATAATGATATAATAAATAGTTCAATTTGCATGTTACAATAAAATAGAACAGTATATAATAAACTGTGACCCAAGGTCACTTAGGGTTACGTCAGCCTAACCGAGGTTCCCGACCTCACATTACTTTCCAATTATGGGGTTCAGTTATGAATGTATTCATATTACCAAGTTATCATTGCAATCATCCATCATGTTTCATTTTGAGTCCGGAGACTCTATTAACTGGTCACAGCTCACAAATTTTCAGCTTAAAATCTCTAAATCATAACCATACATAGAGTCATTTAGACTCGCACACCATGTTCCGGCTTTCATCCGAATACGACCAAATTTTGGGCATACCAACCCAACTCACCTGGAATCCGACGATTCCATACCGAACCCTGAGTACACCAACTTAGACAATTATACCAACCCCGAGTATACCGATTCAGACAACTTCGTATCCGAAGCTTATACACATAACATGGACATTCACCAAATAAGGACATACTTTTCCATTCAACTGACTGGCAACATCTACCATGTATTCGCCGCCATCGCTCCGGGTATCAGTTAAGAAGGAACCCTGACCAACCTGCCTATCATCATCTTCTGGCTAGTCTATGGAGGAACCTCAACATTTATACCAATGTCAACATCTCCTGACGTTCCACCAAGAAGGGACCCTGATAGACACGGTGCCGACATCTTCTGACCCAATTAGAGAGAAACCTCGAACTATACACTATTTGATGTTCAGTCACTTTAAACTACCTATGACTCCGACATCTCCCGACTATCAGTCACGGAGGAATCACGGGTCAGGCAGGACACCGCCACTCCTGACCTAGTCAAAGAGACACCATGCGTCGACCTATACAAACAGATCGACATCTCCCAACTATCAATCATGGAGGAACCCCGAGTCTCACTGGACGTCGTCTCTCCTAACCTAGCCAAAGAGGAACCATATACTATACTTAACTCTGGTTAGGTTTTCTAACCACAAGTTAACCCAAATTAAACCAAGCCTCGCTTGATTAACTGAAATACTTAGGTCTCGTGCCCGAGAACAAAATCTGGTAACACATCGTCCCATTAGAGAACGTTTCCAAGCTAATGGATGTCTCCATAGCCTTAGACGACTTGCAAAACAACTTTTCGTCACCCTAAAGTGGTGATAGAATTTACCCGGGATCCGATCTGGCCCCCGAAGGTCCAAATAAAATCACATAAGGGTCTCCGACCCTTTTTCCATCAACACCATTCACGCAGTGAGCCTAAATCCGGGATTTTGACACCCGAGACCAAGGGCTACACCCCTCTACTCATTTTTCATGAACATCCAACTCTTCCATACATCACATAGGGGTGGAGGGGAGTGATCTAAAAAGTAAGGGTTACTTTATGAAAGAGCTTATTTTAAAAATATAATTTGAAGAGGGTTTTAAAAAAGTTGGCATTTAACTTCTCTTTTGATAAGTTACAAAAGTAACCCGAAAAAATTGTGTCAAATATTACCTCCACAAAAGAAAGTAAACAAAAGAGAAAGTGGACCTAGCATTCCTCCAACATTTAAGAAGTGTCTCATTTGATAAGACATTCTTGTCTCAACCATCGGTCCATGTAGTGTAGATCCCCTGATACTACACATCTAGGAAAATTGAGGTAAATTCCAAAGGATAGCCAACAAGGGGAATAGCCTCGAACTCAAGACCTCCGCTTCTTACAATGTGGTCTTGGCTCCTGTAGTTGGTTTTAAACCTTTTATAAAACACGAGTGCATTACTAGTGTTGGAAAACCATTTGGGTGATTACTAACGTAAGGATATGTAACAGAGGAATTCCCAAAAAAAAAAAAATGTGTCATTGTTAGTTTGATTTGTAAACAGATGAACAGTTGAATACATAGTGGTTGGATGTCCCATGAGACTATCGAGAAAATCTAAACTTGTCAAGCATTACTGCTTTAAATGGTGGGCCTACACCATTAGATTTTCATTTTAACCCTCAAGCTATTTTATTTTTTTCCGTCAAACTATTGATAGTACTTATGGAGACTTTTTAATCACTTTCCAATAAAGAGAAGCTAGTCCTCATATATCGAACTATATATGAAAGTAATTAATGGCATGGGTTGCTGCTTATAAATATTTATTTTAAAAATCATAAAAAAAAAAAATTTATAAATCTTTCTCGAACCCAAAATATAAATTCGTCAAACTCAAAATAAACATTTGTAGAATTAAAAAAAAAATATTGTTGAACCAAAAATAAATTGCCAAACTCAAAAAAAAAATTTCGTTCAACCAGCTACGATAACTAAATTTACTTAAATTTTTTTTTTTACTTTCTAATGACATTGCAAATCAATTCTTTTTCAGTTAGATAGAGTTGGCAAGGGATTAGATAAGCTAATTTAAAGCATAACTTTCACCTTAATTAAAATAATGATTTGAATAATTGCATAATTGTTTGCCAAGTGTCATTTGTTAGTTTGAGAGTCCGTACTATTTTCATGCGTCGGCTATTTTCCTTCCTTTTTTAGGCTGCGGAAACAAGTCCATTTAATGGGAGTAATTTTGTTTTTTTTTTAAGGTTAGATATTTAGTGGGAGTATTTATATGTGGCTGCCGGACTCTCTTCTAGAAGGGCGGAAGGTGGCAGGAAAGATGGTTCAGTATTTCTCTACTTTTTTTTTTTGTCAAAGGGCGGAAGGTGACAGGAAAGATGGTTCAGTATTTCTCTGTCATTCTCTCTTTCTTTTTTTTCTTTTTTGGGTCAATAGATGATGATGCATAGACTAAAAGAGGCCCAACTAGGGTTACAAGAATGTCTCAGTGGGCGATCGCAACCAAACCCGGATAGTTAGGTAGTGAAAACTCGCCATCGAGCTCTTGAGAAAGAGCTTGCTTAGCTCACTAATGAGCTAGCGAGTTACCGGAACACCAGACAAACGAGAATCGCACCGAGGGATCATAACAAACACAGTACAAGATGTCTTCCACCAAATTAAGAACTTCAACAGGAGCAGGTGTAGAGACATCAGAGATAGTAGAGATAAGCTGTAAACAGTTAGACTCAATAATGAACTCTCTCCCATTTGGAGGAAGCAGCCAATGAACAAGCAAGACGAATAGCATATGCCTCCGTAATAGCTGGGGAACAAGCAAGGCGAATAGAGTATTTCACTCACATTCTCTCTTTTTTTTTTTTTGGTTGAATCTCTCATTCTCTTTAGCATACATGAATATTGGACTAGAAAATCAAGGACAGTTTGTTTTATTGTCAAACATAGAGAAAAGGAGAGGACCCATGCTTACACTCGTTATCGTTACCGCACCGATAGTTGGGGTTCACACCTCTATGTATCTTCATGTAAAGGATGAAGAAAATACCAACCATGTTATTTAGTATCTATCTTCTAGAAAAAAAGGATGAAGAAAATACCAACCATGTTATTTAGGAGCTGTGACCTTCTGTCACCTGGGGGTGTGTGTGAGTTGTGACAACGTGTTTGTATCATGTATGTATATCAAAATATATATCTATATATATATATATATATATATATAAACCCTTGCTATTAGTCCTCAGATTGGTGGGTTGGAGACTTTTAGGTGAACCCTTAAAGCCCTCACTTTTATTTTATTATTATTATTTTTTTTTTTAGCGAATGTAATTTAGGATCACGTTCGACCGAAAATTTAATGGCACCCAGGCGCCCAATTTGACATGCATTAAAACGGTGAGGCAACTGGGTACCTTGTCGCCATTAGATTTTTGAGGTGCACTAAATGGAGCACATGCTATCGAGCAGATACAATCACAATCCTATACTTTAAACACAAAGTCTGAAATCCGGATTCTATCCGATATTGAACTCCCGGAGAGTTCAGTCTCACCACAACTCATATAAAACAAAGCTTTGATTTCATGTTTTACTTTAATTTCCAAACTATTCATTGCTCATCTATCTATTTAAAGAATAGAATCACAGCCAATCGTGATTGAACTCGGGGAGAGTTCAATCACACCTACGGGTTAACACGTGTCTCTTTTAACTCCTATTAACTGTGGTTAAATCCTTTCCTTCACTCTCACGTGCATCGCACATGCCACCCGCTAGTATACTATAATGAGAAAGCCCCCCTTAAAAGTAGAAATTCCCAAACTACCCCCCACAAACCGTAGCTTGATTTTTGGGTAATTCCCAAAATACCCTTATATACAAACCTTACAAATCCTTCATTTAATGTTTTACTTAAATCTCAAACTACCCCTTTCTCATCTACAATCTATCAAACTATCCATTTCTCAAACCATAGCCTATTTTTTGATAAATTCCTAAACTGCCCCTTTCTCATCTACAATCTCTTTAAAGTTATAAATTCCCAAACTACCCTTAAGACAATCTTGATTTAATGTCTTGCTTAATTCCCAAACTACCCATTTCTCATCTACACCTTTTGACACCTTAGCTATGGTTAAAATTCACCCACCTCAAACTATCCCTTTCTCATCAATTGCACCCACAGGTTAACACGTGTCCCTTTTGACACTCCTTAACTGTGGTTAAAATTCACTCACCTCTAGGGTTCACTCTAGTCACTCTCCCCCACCCCTGTCTCCCACATGCATCGGACTGTACACACACGTGACACATGTTGACCTGTGGATGTGATTGAAGTCTTCCGACTCCAATCGCAATTGAATATGATCCCAACTCTTTAAAAACACTATCTTTACCTATTAAGAAAATTGTTTTATTTTTAGCTATATATATATACTAGCAAACACCCCATGCGATGCACGTGATGAAAATGACATGAAAGCAAAGAACAAAAGAATGACGAAAGGGAGTCCTAGCCATAGACGTTGAGTCCTTACATAACTCTATTTAGGTAAAAGGATATTCACTTTAGGATGAGATGCCCTCACCAGGAAATGAGGTCTCTAAGGTAAATGTAGAGTCCTGAGAAAGAAGAAGAAGTGAAGAAGAAAGGGAGATAAAAAGTATTTAAAGAATGGGTTTTGACTTGATGGGTTTTCAAACCATGGTTTAACTATAATGAGGTTAATGTGGTCTCCAAAGTTACATTTTTCAAAAAAAGAAACTGGTATATCAAGTTAAAGTCAGATCAAATAATTGCAAAATAGCAAAAACCAATTTAGTAATAATTTTAAACAATCTCCATTATCAAGATTAAAAAAAAAAAAACAGAAATCAAGTTATTTGGAGGTTAACTTGATAAATATTCACTTTCTTGGCTTGAATGGTGTACATCTTCTTGATTGCATCCTCGATCTCTTCTTGTTGTCAATAATGAAAACTTGAGTGGTTTTCAATCTTCTGTTGGACATATATGTCATCAAAAGCCAATAAAAGACTATTCTATGTTGATTAGACAAGCATCATATTCACACAACCAACTATAAAGGGTATTTATATTAATTACTGTCTCATTTGATGATGGCATAAAGTTTCATAGGTAACATTGTAGGAAAATCATACAAAGGTTGCGAGGAGATATGATTTTCCAGTTCCTTGTTAACCTAATATTGTTCGAAGCCTCTAGACTATTGGTTGGGTATCATACTTCATCATGGCTTGCACATGTGTAGTTATATAAGATAATGTGATGAATCTCATTCACAGAGAGTGTTGACTCTTGACTAACATGTGAGTATATGTAGCAAGTACATAATACTGAACGGGGTCACTAGTGGATACCCTATGGAATACACTGTCAGATTGTATTAGGGTTATCCATTCGACAAATTGTCCTTAGACCTGAGAGGTTAACATCTTTTTAAACATCTGTCTATATATGTCTTTGATGTGTCAATCGGCAATGTCCAATTCACAGGACTAACTCCAGGTACGTTGGGTCATGTACACAATGTTTGGAGAAGTGTGTAAACACTCAATAAGGAATCCACAACTCCTTAATGAGAGATAATGATATCAAGGTGATGCTTGTTAAACTGAACTGTTAAATCTAGTACTGGTGCTTTTCGATAAAATGGTCTTTATCAAAGTTGATATTTTCAATATGGAAAAGTATATATAAATATATGTTAGTTTTTTTCTAATGTTTCTTTAAAAGTGTTTTGGAAGTTCAGTTCAATGAAAAAGTATTCATGAGAAAGAGTTCTATTCATAAGTTAAGGACTATGAAATTATTCTAATCCCGGAAGCTTACATGTGATATCGAAATGTGGAAGGATTTATTTACAAATATATTGTGAGATGGTACTTACAAGAAATTCTCTAATTTTTGGAAGTTAGTCACATTGTGTTAATGGATATTATTATGATTGGTGAAATTTCAGAGATAGATAAAATTCTATGATCCTAATGGAGTTTTAGGAAAATGTTTCCTAGTAGCAATGCTTTAACCAAAAGGTTAAGCACTTGGTCCCACAACCGGAAATAGGAGATCACTTTAGATCCCACACACTAGGACCTTCTTAAAGCTTTTAATTTAATTAATTAATTTCTCTAAGTAATCACTAAATGGTATAGTGAAGCTCTAATAGGTGTAATCGCATTGGATGTGATGAACCAATTGTTAGACATGATGCCTAGAAAAGTCATTTAGATTATAAGATTCTTATTAATTTGATTAATAGAGACTTCTTCTTTATCTATTATGTATTCATTATAGGTAATTGACCATGATCATGAGATGATTTATACGATATGAGATATCGACAAAGGACCATAGGATATATTGTAGGAAAGCTATGTAATGACACTATCACAGGCAGATATAGCTTTCCAGTTCCTTATACCTTATATAGTCACAACTATGGGTGAAGCTAGACACTTCACTTATATGGCTGCTACAATGCTAAGAAGTTCTCAATGGTTGAGATGTAGTTTTATCTCAAACTATTGTAGTAGAGACTACACATTAGCATATGGGTACTTAAATGTACACTGACTGATTGCATGTAATGAGAGAGCTCTTACATAAACATACTATCAGATAGTTGGTCTCTCATTCACATTGAACAGTTTCAATAATCCTTAGATCTAATGAGTTCATTTTTAACTGAGCAGTAATCTGACTGTTTTAATTATACTAAAGTATTCTCTACCTTAGGGACTACAATACGGTGACAGTTGGATAATCAGAAAGCTGTTCGAGTCATGATGAATTTCAAACAAGAAATTCATACTCATTAATTTGAGAGATTATCCAAGTTCCGGGTAAGACAGTTGATTGAGCTTAAATCCTTCGTAGGTGATTTTGAAGTCAAACAAGTTTGAAATATATTTTTATTAAAATATATTATACTAATAAAAAGGTTTTCTAAAAGTGTTTTATATGAAAAAATGTTTCTCATGGATTAATCAGAAGTCTTGGAAACCCGGATGATGTGCAATGGGTTATGAGTTAGATAATATAAATAATCTCGAATGCCCATTAGAGATAATGCAATTGGAAGGATTAATTGAATTAAAAAGTTCATATAGCGGATCCTTATTGGTTAATGTTCTTATACTGGGATTCCATTGAGACATGGATATCTCACGTCACTTACAATTCCGATGTAATTCCTATTTCGGGTCAATGGGATAATACTGGGTAAGCTAGGGTTAGAATGTCTCATAGCAATCTGTGGAGATGCTCACATAAGAAATACAAGCTCAATAATAGATTAAATGTTAATCTATAATTTAAGTGATTAAAATCTAATCATTAATAAAATGGATTAAAAGTTAATCTATGGTTTAAATTAATTGTTAATTTAAATTAAATGATAATATTTATAATTATTTAATTAACATTAAATAAAGGGAAATGGGTTTGACCCATATCCATAAAACCATAATGGTATGGACCTTATTAATGGGCCCAAGCCCATGGAATAAATCCCATGGGTGGGGCACCCACTTAGTGTTTCCTAATTGGATTAGGATAATGTTAGTTAATTAATTATTGTTTATTAACTACTTAATTTATGAGATTAGATTCCAATCTTGGTAAACAAGAATTAAATAAAAGAAAGTAAGAGTTTTATTAAAACTTGGAGACCAAGCCTCTAGGGCTCACGCCCCCTAAAGCTCACGCCCACCCCTTGTAGGGGTTTCCTAATTGAATTATGAATCCTATTAATTAGGAGTTAGTTAGGTTGTTGGGATTCCTAGATTCTAGGAATTAGTTACATACCCTTTGATTATGGAATCCTTTTAGGAAAAGGAATCCCAAATTAGAAGGTTGTAACAAATAATTAATTATGAATTAATTAGAAGTCTATTAATTAGAAACTCTCTTTAATAGGGAAGTTTCCTAATTGGTGTAGGATTTGAATTGTTCAAATTCTATAAAATCCCCAACACCCAAACCGTGAAAGATATCTCTCTCTCTCTCTCAAATATTCTCCTCTCCAAACCGTGAGCTCTAAAGGATCCCTCCCTTGGATTTTCGTGAGCCCCCTTGGTTATTTTCAAAGTTTTAATACTTAGGGTTTTGAACCCTAAGCTTTTGGGTGATAGATAGTCTACACCGACATCTCTTCTTCTCCTCTTTATTTCTTCAAATCCAAGAAAAGATTCAAAGGCTTCGTGGGGATAGGGAAGAACAAGGATTGAGCTTCGAGTATTTCTTCGAGAAATCTCTACAAAAAGTTCTGACGGTTCGAGTTGGTTTTTGCTTCACCAGTGAACATCTTTCACCGAGGTAATTTTACTAAAATTTGTAGATATTATTAGTTGCTTTCTATGGTGTAAAGATCCCCTGGATCCAGTTTTCCGTTTAATTTTTATCTGGATTCCCTTCACAAAATGGGTAGGACCCATTGAGAATTTTGATCAAAGATCAAAAGTGACCTTTAGGGTTTTGGAAACCCTAAAGGGCGTGTGGAAGTGGGCCCCACCTAGGATGGGACGCCCACTTCAAGGAGGAAACCTTGTTTCAATTAGTTCCTAATTAATTGACTCCTTATTCGATAAGGTTAGTTAGTTAGTTACTAATTAAAGATTCTCTAATTGTTAGGGATTCCATTAGTTTGTTACTAATCAATAATTAGTTTGTTACTAATTAAATATTTTTTATTAGATAAGGATAAGATTAGTTAGTTATTGATGGATAAGGTTAGTTTCGTTTAAGATTAATCCAAATTAATTAGGAGAATAATCAATAAGGAAACTATTGAGGAAACCTAATTGAATTAGGAAAAGGAGTCTTGGATTGCAAGCAATCCAAGAGGAGTCTATTTAAAGGGTTGGACGCCCACCCTTGGGATTAATTCAAGAGCTCCACATTTTCTCCTCTCTCTCCTCTCCTCAATCTCACGCCCACTTCTCTCTTCCTCTAGGAGTGTACGGTCACACCTTCCTCTTCTATTCTCTCTTGTGTTCTAAGTTTTGATTATCAAGAAGAAGAAGAAATCCAATCTTGTTAATCAAGAAAGGATCTTTAGTTCAAGATCTAAAAGCTGGAATTTTTGGAAGGACCATTAACTTCCATTAGAGAAAGCTTTAAAGGAAAAAGAAGGTTCGTGTGAATCGCGAAGGAGACTTGACACTTTTGAAGTTTTGAGAGTACTGTTCTAACGTGGATTTGACTTATTAATTTCAAAGTCACAGAAGTGATTGTTATTTCAACCTTAATTGAATAAAATCAATTAGAATCTTAGTCAGATCTTGAGATTCGATGTATGCTCTCTAAGAACTGTTTTTCTAAAATTAAAAAGAGGCATACTTTCATCTTCTTCATTGCAGACCCCAGTATTGCGGGGAAATTTGAGACTTGAGTATCTAATAATGGTCTAGCTTGTTCCTTGGGGGTGCACTAATGCAAGGGTGAGGCACCTGATTTCAATGTCTTTCATCGACATGGTTCAAAATATTGGTATCGGTCACTGTATCGGTAAATCCAAAATAAGATACGTATCGGCGTATCGGTATTGTATCGGTTGGATACGGCGGAAAATTTCAGGATACGCTAAAAAAACTTGGATACATAAGGAAAAACTTGGATACCTTACATAAAACCTCTTTTAATGCAAATATAAGTTAAAAACTAACTAAATGAAGGCCTTCAATTACATTTATAATCATACATATAAGAGTTAACAAATTTATAAGTTTAAAAATGTGTGCACGCTGATAAATATGTATGAAAATACAAACCATGGTTACTTAACTAAGTAATAGAAGCTCACTTGCATTCATAAATCAAAATATGAAAATACATAGACTCTTGTATTCACAAATCAAATTACACATATGATAGAAGATCAATACCACATTGAGCTTTGTGCCGGCTCATACTCTATCATTGTGGGATCAAGAATTCAGTAGATTGATACATTATAAGTGGTCCAGACATGATGACACCACTATGCCCAAAGTCATCATCATGAGGTAAATGCCCAGATACATTTGTACATACTGTTGCTGAGTCGTGATCTGTCCATAACAGTCAGTCGAAGACTGGGATTGAGCATCATAACCAGTGTCTCCTAATTAGCAGGGTTGGACTGGGGCATCATAACCAGTGGTTCCTGATAAATAGGATTGGGATGGGGTATCATAACCAGAGGGATAACCTTATTTACATATTAATATCTAAAGTAAATGAAAGTAAAATCAAGTTAAAATCATTTACTTAAATAATATATTATGTAAATACGTTGTGTGTATCAGTTCTGTATTGTGGATCATAGTGTAAATGGAAGAAGGAATAAAATTAACTGAAAAATCCTCGTATCGAGTGTATCGGGCATGTATCAGTCCGATACAGTAGAGTTTTTTTTCCCAATGTACCACTGTATCGGGTAGCTCCAAATAGGATACGTATCTGCCCGTATCGGTCGATATGTATCGATATTTTAAACCATGTTCATCGATTAAATGTGACAGATGTTCAGATCTTCTTAGCCTTCTTCTTTAAGGGTAAAACACCTGATTTTATGGCTTTGGTAGCCTTCGAGGCCTATGCTGTTTGATCAATCTTCTTCATAGTATCAACTGCATAAAAGAATCATTTCACTCTAAGTTGTGAAGAGAAGAGAAAAGCATGCATACCATGTCGGACTATCATATAATCAAAATTACAAAAAAAAAAAAAAATTTGAAATATGGTTGAAAGTGATATCTCAAGTCTGTCCAAAGTTTACAAATCAATTAGGGAAAACAAAGAGATAAAAATATTATACTTCAGTCTTAGAATTAAAGAATATATAAAGAGGAAAAAAATGGTGGTTTGGGACACTTCAATGTTTGTATAGAACTTCAGTTGAGCACTTCTTTTCTTTCAGCATTTCTTGTTTTTGATTTATTTCTTCATGGTAGCACAGTCGTGAAGAGTCTCAAGCTTGAAGTAAGCAACAAATTCGAAGAATCGTTGGTATTTAAGAGATTTGCTCATTCATTTTCATCCCTGGTCTATAAGACCCATTATACTAATTGATTTATAATAATTTTTGGGGTAGGTCATTCATTTGAAAAGGCATTAAGCTTTAGTTTTTTGAAGACTTTTCTACGGAGAAAGCATAACTCGCTTCTTTCAGTTAATTACACGAAAGCAAAAGAAGTGTGGAAGACATGACACTGTGAAACAGGGGTCAACCTTGCTGATCTATATTTCACTACAACAAAATTACGGAGCAGTGATGGAAATTTTCCGTCACTAATAATTATATTTCCGTCACTAATGGTGTTAGCGACGGAAAATATGACCGTCACTATTCCGTCACCGATACAACCGTCACTAATACTACGTGTGACGGAAATCATTATCCGTCACTAGGTAGCGACGGAATATTTCCGTCACTAATGTCTATAATTTGGTCCTTTGTTTCATCCAGTATGTGAGACGGAAATTTATAATAGTGACTGATTTTTAAAATCAGTGACGCAAAAATATCCGTCACAAATAGTTAATTGTGACAGAACTACTTCCGTCTCAAGTACCTAGCAGTGACGGAAATAATTTCGTCTCTATTTTATTATTAGAGACGGAATAATTTTCGTCACTAATAATAAATTGTGACGGAATTATTGACGTCACTAATATTAGTAACATAGACGAAAACTACCTCCAAATATTAATAGTGACGGAAATTATTCTGTGACTACATATCAATAATTATTAGTGACGGAATAATTTCCGTCACTAATACTCTTTTTAAAAAAAATAAAATTTGACCCTGTAAACTTGTTCAACCACCTTTCAACCTGTTTCAAAATGAATGTTTCATCAAACATTCAATACATTCAACCTGTATCTAGTTCATTTACACAACCTAACTTAAATATTCATATTTATTCAACCTATTCCAACTATTCACAGCGACACTCATGAAATAAACAGGGAAAAACTAGTCCATTCCTTTCCATTTCATAACATATATAAGCCCAAAAAAAAAATGTTATAAACAGTTGTAAAAAAATACCTAACATATATAAAGCCCCCCAAAAAAAACTGTTATAAACAGTTGTCAAAAAATACCTAACGTATATAAAGCCCCCCAAAAAAAACTGTTTTAAACAGTTGTCAAAAAATACCTAACGTATATAAAGCCCCCCAAAAAAAACTGTTTTAAACAGTTGTCAAAAAATACCTAACATATATGAAGCCCAAAAAAAAACCTGTTATAAACAATTCGACAGCATCAATGTCTAACCACATAATGAGTCAAGCATATTGACCATCTCACGCAATGGTATCATCTGGGGGCAAGGTGGAGTCGGGATCCTGGGATTGCTCCTGACATGTTGGCATGGGGAAGGATGGGAATGACTGATCCGGGCACTGCGTCCGGAAGAAATCTGCAAGAGACCGGAAGTAGGCATTCATATCATTCATAGTTGCCTCCAAAGTTGTCTGGCGAGCCAAAAAATCCTGATTTGTAGCCAAAACAGCCTGGTTCACAGCCTCTGCCTCCTCTGCTCTCCTCTTCCAGTGATCCACTTCTGAGTTGACACGAAATTGCGCAGGAGAAACACCTAGTCCATATGTGCGGACACGTCCATGCCCGTCTGGACCCATTACTTTGGTGAATACCTCGTTTCGGACAGTGCTACAATTGCCCTCAGGACGTTGGCTCACTAGGTGGTTCATTTGTGTCTGCAGTTATGGACAATAATTCAATTAGGATTTAACAGTTAAAAAAAATACATATCGTGAATAAAGCAACAAATGAAGGCAAGAGAGGTGCTCGAGTAAACATGTGATCCATTTTTTATCTGATTATGGAAGCAGCAATATCTATGGATCAAGTGTGAAAGTTTCAGAATATCAATTGGGAAACTGAGGAAAGTGTGGACACTGTGGAGAAAGCTATTCAACAGTCCTTTGTTAAACTCATTACTGTGTGGCAAGCCCCTCTGTATGAGATTTCTCTTCATTTCAATTGACAAAAAATGGATGAAATGAAATGAAAAACAAATGAGAACCCATTTCATGAAAATGATAGTTTTGTGACATACCCCTTTGCCAAATCCAAAGATCCCATGAACTAACACAATAGGAGCCAAACCATCAAAGAAATTTTTCTCTTCAGGAGGAGCCTCTCTCACCCCAATACTCATATTGGGTCTGAATATTTCATTTAGAGTCTGAGAGATATCACATGCCACAGCAGTGCTGAATATGTATAACCCATATAACATATGAACTAAAGAGCTCTGCTAACTGAAGTGATTTTAAACAAAAAATATTATCAATAGGTTAGTGATTTTAAACAGTTGGATATAAACCCAAGAAAGAAAGATGATAATATAGACACTTCTCAGATAAATTTCTTATTCTTGGTTTATTTTTGGTGGATATCCAGTTTAATTTGAATCTATTCTCAGTTGGGTTTGTGGTAAATGTTTTATATATATCCTACCTAAGAAGGTTCTTTGGATTCTATTTTTGTAGGGAAAAGGAAATATTTCTGGTCATTACTCAGAACTGCAAACAGATGAGATAAATGAAATGGGTTTCATTGGGAGAGATAATGACTTTACAGAAGTAACAGAACTGAAGAAAAGGGGGCTTTGCTTAGTCCCATTGTCCATGGTAGTGAACTATTTTGGATAATTTCATTTTATCATCTTTCTATTGTCGTGGATATCTTGTATTTCTCTCACATTAACCAGGACCTATCTATATGTATAAAGAAAAACCCAGCTAAAATGCTTTCATCATCTGCACCATAACAGAGCATGTATTTTCATTAAAAGAAAGGATATAGTCAGTTAAAGCTGTCCTGTGAACAGAAAGCAAAAGCATAACTGCATAAAAGAAAAGGAGAAGATATGTAGAAATAAGAGAAGGAAAATATGAGAAGAAAAAAAAGTTAGTTGCTGAGTGTATGAAGTCAGGACTCAGAATAGGTACCTAGAAACAATCCTAGCATTTACTCAGGTGACCAACATGGTGTTATCCAAAGGGCTCCCAAGTTCTAAAACTGATTGAATTAAACCTGTACTTCCTAGTCACAACCAGCTCTTTTGGCTACTTCATACTTGAATTGGGTGTTACATACTACATGCAAAATTTCCATAAAAAAGTTCAATGTCTCCATTACCAAATGAATATAAGTTTTTTTTTTTTTTTAACAAGAAATCTGAAGTCGCTATACTTTGCCGACTTTGTTTTACTAAAAGAAGAAAATTTCCGAATTTGATAATGCTAGATAAAGTAGAATTCGAGTGGGGTTATCCATTTCATCTTCTTCTTCTTCTTGGGGCTAAAGACAGGGTTGAACCATGGACCACAACTAAGAACAAGTTGACACGTGAAGTGTATTTGACAAAGGATCGATATAAAACATACAAAAATGCTAGCCCCAGTCGCAGGTTGGTTGGAAACATGGCATGCCCGGGTGGTTTTGACTTGTTGGCGGGGTAAATTGTAACGTAGTTGTTTGAATGAAAAGTTCACTGCTCTGGACAGTCACATAACTCACCCATGATCGTGACTGTTCTAAAATACTGAAAATCATCCAACAATCACCATAACTAGAGAACAAAATCTGAAAAAATCAACCCACAAACCATAAAACATCCTCTACTGTCTTTTTATTTATTATTATTTGATTTTTTTTTTGGAGTAAACCGTTTGGCTTCAAGAAGACTTTCAGATCGCAGAATTTTTCGGGGTGTACACTAAATTCTGGTTTATTTGATGTGTTGTGTTAGGAGAATTATAAGAAATTGAATTGCTTATTTGCCGTAGTGTTTTGGCTCATGAATTTGGACTCAGAAGGCTTATAGACGGCTGTTCAAGTAACTACCACTTTTATTTCTAGGATTTTGATTTGAATTTCTCGTCGTTGATTGCAGTTGATGAATTAAAAACTTCACCTATATATAGTATCTCTTCTCTTGGATTTCAATCCAAGGTTCTTACTAGGACACTAAATACTTCAAGTATGCAACTAGAATCTTTTCAGTGTTGATTGTGTTTTCACTGGGATTTGTTGTTAGACAGTTATAGAAATATGCATTGTGGATTAGTCCATTAAGTTTGAGATTTGATTTCCATTAGGGCCTTTGGTGGTGGTTTGTGTTTTATTAGTTGTAGTGGCCAATGAGCATTCACAATTAGTGGGGCTGAGAAGGCTATCAATTAGTGGGGCTAGGGATATTCTCCATCGATGGACACCCCGACAAAAGGTTCTAATTGGAAGGGGAGAATGCTACCCGCCTACCCCAAATCATGCAAGGAACACGGCTTTCAAATATCTGAAACTAATGCAAAAGAAGTGAAAGAAAAGAGAGACAGTGAAGAGCAGATCAGAGCTTCAGAAATCGGCAAAGCCAAAGGCTAGCTACTTGACTTTTGAGTTTTGAGTTTAAACTATGAAATGAGGAGTATATGAACAGAAAATAACATTTGATGAATGCAGCATACCCTAAAATTTTCACCCATCTGTTTGATTTGCAGCTTGTTTTAGGACAATATTAGCAATGGCTAGTGACTTCACACATTATATATGGCCTGTTGAACTGCTGATTGCCAGTTTAGACTTTTGGTAACATAGACCTCAATCTAAAATAAGAAACAAAAGCTTGTTTGGTCAATTGCTTTGCATCACTATATTGATTAAAATATATGAACATTAATTCAGGAAAACAAAATCTCTTCTAATTATAGTATTGGAATTGGCACACTAAGCATGCATGCACCTATCTCATTGGGAGGTGTGATTGTATCACTTAATAGATTTTTTAATTTTGAACTTAGAAAGCTAGTGTAAATGCAAATTGATGCAATTGCACTAGTTTAGGACTAATGGCATACTAAGTATACATACCATCACATCCTCGGATGTCTTGTCAACGAAGGACCCATCCTTACGCTTGTGGGTGATATCAAACATGCGCATCTTATCCGGCTCTTTTCCCTCAGGATCCCGAGCTTGCTATCCTCATGAAAAAAAGTTACGATGATTACTAACTTTACAAAATAATTAGTATACACTCATTATTTGAATACATAAGAGAATTAATTGGTGACATATACCTCATCTGCCCTGTACTGGGCGTAAGTCCTCGTCCCGGCTGTGTGGGACATCGTAAGTTTTGATCTATTCGCTTTGTTCCTAGCACTTATAACCTGTAATAAAACAATGATTGCAATTACAAGTATGCCAGTGTGGAATATCAATTAAAAAACATTGCCTCATTCCATTTCATACTTGTGCCTCATCAGTCCTCCAATGATCCACGAGCACCCTCCAGTGCTCCAATGGTACCCTAGAATCTGGAGGCATGTACTGCACGTCTAGAGGGAGCTCAGGATCGTAGTAATTGCTGCATAGCCTGCCCCTCCAGGCTTTCCACAGCTGGTCACACTTCTCAACTACCCACTCCCTCGTTCGTGGATCTGAGATTTTGAAACGACTCTACAACACAATAATTATAGTTAAATATAAATTTTGGAGTAAACAATTACCTGTTCTCAATCTGTAATAGTTTAATCGAATTTATTGTTGTTCTTACCAGAACTCTATCCATCATCCCCTGTATCATCTCCTTTGGGATATGCCTCCAATCATGGTATGTCAATGGGATGACATCCCCATCCGGGCCAATACCCAATCAATGATGACAACGCAGTAGAGGATGTGCCGATGGGCTGCCCCAATGAATTAATAGGCACTTCGTTGGGGCCAATATGTGGTGGGGGCGGTGGGGGCAGCTTGTTCGGACCCCGGGTCCGTCTACGTTGTGCTGGCGCTGTACAATGTAGAATTATATATATGTAAGGAAAATAATTACTGAATTTAAATGAGCAAAAATTCAAAGTCAATGAAGTTTCAGATGTGAGTTACCTGGTACAGTCTCAAGTGGGGGTTGCGAAGATGACAGACCACCCTCAAGATGGGATGACCCATGCTGAGATGATGACGGACCACCCTTTCGAGTTTTTCTATGACGAGTAGACATCTTTTCCTGCTTTTACAGTTCTATATTGAAATAGACAATAGAGAGTAGAATGAGAAAATATGGCAGAAAGAAAAATCATTGAAGAAATCATTTAACACTAGAAATAAGAATATCCAGTTCAATAAGAAAACTTTAGTAGATTTTATCACGCTATGCATTCAGAGTTAAGACCTGCAGAATAAGCCTCATGCTTCCTCCTTTATCTTTAGTATAAGATTTAATAAAATGAGAAAATATAGAGAATCTAGGAATTTCATATTATTTAGTAGATTTTCTGACCCACCTTACCCTTGCAATTGCACTTTAGTCGATCAATAACATGAGCAAACGTTACTATATTCACCAACAGTGTGGACAGTAGCAAGATCTTATATATATATATATATATAATTATTTGTCTATTGATCTCTTAAGTTCACAAAACTGTTTCTTAGTTCATTCTTCTAGCAATGGTAAGTAGTATGAAGGTTTGCAGTTTTCTATATAGGGAAATGGGATTTCCATTGGCAATTCGAAGAAAGCCTCAAGAAAATGACTTCCTAATAGAGGTATGGGAAGAATCCCAAGCAAGGTGCTCCTTGCTTTGGTGACATTTATGGCATATTAACCCTCAAGAAACTTGGTAACATTTATGGTGTATTATTAATAAGGAATTCAAAAAAATTTCACCCATTTTGGTTAGAAGGAAACAAAACACACACTATCACCCCCTTTTTTTTAATTGCATTATTGTTATCACAGAGGTATTTACTATTTAGTCAATGCAGATTTCAAGTTGAGCGCATAAGTGAATGAGGAACCGAGCTTTCATAGTTAAAGAAAACTCATGGAAGTTTGGAGATTCATTGATGAGAAAGGTTTAAAAATACATAGCATACAAATCAAGTGTAGAACTACAATTCAATTGTCAAAAAGAGTGTCATCTTCTCCAGAGGTCTTCGAGCTCAGACTCCTGTGACCGGTCATATAAAGGTTCGGCTTCTGTGATGGGTAGAGGTATATCAACAGTTGTCCCTGGGATATTTGGTCTAAAATCGCTAATATTATCGACATCCACTCCAATGTCATCCAAATTTACAACGTTTGTTTGCGCCGTTTCGGGGCATGCCTCTCCAAAATTTGAATGAACGCATCTCGCATTTCGAAGTAGTCCCTAGGTTAATTTGAATAGCGACGTGCCAATCTTTCTCTATCGGGTCTTCGACATAAAAGACTTGCATCGCTTGAGAGGCGAGCACAAATGGTTCATCCGTCTTTAGCAACCGTTGTAGATTCACAAGCGTAAATTGCAACTCATCTTGCTTGATACCCCTACCTTGTGTCATAACATCAACCCAATCACAATTAAATAGAACAACCTTTCTCCCTTCGTAGTAGTCAAGCTGCACGATTTCTTGCAAAACTCCAAAGTAGGTAATATCGCCAGTTCGCGATGACTTGTCCCTCACAGATGCAAATGTCGTCTGTGCAGTAAGGACAATGCCACTATTTTGGGGTCTTCTTCTTACTGTCAACTGCTTTTGCGAACCGAAACCCTTGACTCAACCGTTGAAATTTGCTCGCAATTCTTCGAAGTCCACGAGCCAAGCCCATTTCATCCATTACGTAAAGGTTCTAACTGTTTCACAACAGATCAACTTGATTACTGACAGGGCGCTGTGTATGGTTGGTAGTTTACACCCGTTACAGGCATCTACACACACCAAGGTTTGGTAAACTCCACTGAAAAGACCACACTCCCACCTGGTAAGAAACAAAAAAAAAAAAGAACAGTGTGCATCAAAAGGAAAACACCGCCAAATTGGGAATATTAAGGAGGTGCAGTGTCAAAGGGGTGGGTTCTGAAGTTGGGGTGGGTTGTTTGCTGGAGTGTGGACATGATTTAGGTGTATGGAACTTTAAAATGGTATAATAAAATATATTGGATAAAGGGAAACAGAGATTATAGGTGCGTCTAATAAGATAAACGGACACAGGAGAATGTCTTAAAGCACTAAGGGGCCACTTCAACATTTGAAGAGGACATAAAGAGGCATTTGCTTGCTAGTCATAAGATATGTACGTGGCCGCCGTTCCTGAGCAACGACCGGATTTGAAGAAAAATGTGGAGGGGGGTCATCTTGTATATGTCTATCAATGCATTCTTCTCATGTTCCTTGTACTCGATTAAACTTTGTTTCCACTCACTCAAATACCTTGAGCAAAATCAAGACATCTTCAGCCAGATATCCCCTGCTATAGAACCCTCAGCCTACTCTATTACGGACTTACATTTTCAATGCGGCAGTATCTCGCACAGATAAATGGATCCCTAAATTGCGAAAATGCTGGCAACTCAAAATATAATATGTACCAGTAATTAATTAATGAATACTAATTATTATACTACCTCTCCGATTGGGTATCATCCATCGGTATGCACGGACCTGCAACCCTTGCCTCGCCTCCCAAGTGATGGCCAATGGTACCATGATGTCAAAGGCCTATTGGAAAAATTCTCTCAGCTGCCAAATTGATACTGCACTTCCGACCTCAAGTTGTGTGAATTCATCTCTGTGGGCCACCTTTGAGCATAATTCTCTCACAAAAGCTGCTCAAGTCTTCAATATAATGTGTGTGTGTGGCTTTCACATGCCTTGGGTAGGGATTTTCTCACAAGCCATGGTAGTAGGTTTTGCATCCAAAATGGCAGTCATTAATCTCAACCCAGCAGCGACTTTGCGCTCTTTCAGTTCACCACCGTGAAATGGTTTTGGCTGCATAGTCCTCTGGTAACTTTTAATCCGTCGCAAGAACCTACAGAAAATCTTCTTTCCCCTCTGCGACAAGATAAGCATCAGAAGGCAAATATGTTTGTTGTCCACTGCATCATGGATGAAGCGCAGTCTAATACCAATCTCCTTAAGGGCTAGACTGTCCTTCCAAGTCTCCTTTTGTTTTCCCCTTCAATATTCAACAATGTCCCACGAGACTGTCACAAATTTCTTTTCAATATTCATCACAATCCAGATTGTGTCGTATCAAAAGATGTCTCCCAGTAAGGTATACACTGAAGAAAATACTAACTTTTTCCATCAATTGACTCACATAATCCTTTCGTACTCTTTTTGCGCATAGTGTTTAGATTATGCTTCCTCGTATGACTTGAGACAATGCATTGTTGTAATAACTAAGTTACATGTATGTGGCCCTAGGAGCAGGTTTGATCAGTATTCCCATCAAATGACACTTTGGTCTGGCGAAATCTGTGGTAGTCCCAAGAAAGCGGCGATGACCTCCCCCCATTATAAAAAACACTTCGACAAGTTTCCAAATACTGAGAACAGATGTCTCGATTGCAATGAGGACAAGCGTAGGCCCCGTCGTGCTCTACCTGACAAATTTGCCTCTGGAGGGAAGTCATTAATTGTCCATAGTAATGCTGCTCTCATTGAAAAGTTTGTACTACTTGATGAACGTTACGTGTAAAGGCCCATCAGG
>JABCRI010001046.1:0-34007 GCA_015143295.1 Tetracentron sinense | reverse complement strand
AAAGTGACTCATAGGCTCCGTGTGTTTGCATGTAAATGGTTTTACGATGCAAATCATTTACTTAAGGGTAAAATGTGAATTTTTCACTCAGTTTTTGTTGTTTGGTTGCATTCTCGAAAATAAGGCGGGAAATTTTTTGTAAAGAAAATGGAAAAATAAAAATGACAAAAAAATAAAATAAAATAAAATAATGAAAATAAAATAATAAATAATTTTTTGAAAAAATAAAAAATATGAATAAGGGTATTTTTATAATTTAAAAATATTTTTAAAGAGGTTAGTATTTCACTTGAAAATCACTTATGAGTTTTTGAAATGTAAACCATTTTCCATAAAAGTGGTCCCTTTTTCCGTAAAACATTTTACTTACGAAACACATAATTAACATTTTCCATGGAATTAATTTGTTTTCCCCTATTTTACGTCCAAACAAACAAAGCATTAAAGAAAGTGGACCTAGCATTATCCTTGGGCTTTATATGCAGGGCATTTTTAGGATATGAAAATGATGAAACAAACGTTCAATAAGGAATTTTTTAAATATGAAAACTGGTTAACAAAACTTTTGAGAGCTACAACTTTCTTTTTATTTATATGTTACCAGATATTTAGGTTCTTGCTTCTTGCTACAACTAGAGGTATATCTTGTTACTATTCTAGAACTTTTTGATAGAAAATACGGACATTACCCTCATTGGTTTAATTTCAATTTTGTAAGATGTGGTTTTTGCGAGTGCCAAGTTGGATAGCCACGTGAGCGCTACAAGAAAGAGAAGGTAAGGGAGATGATTACCGAGTTAGCCTAAACTTGAATACGGTTGTACTGGCTAGGGCAGTATAGAGAGATAAAAGGCAGTGGAGAGGGACACAAGAGTACATTTAGAGAGATAAGAGCACATAGGCCAGTGTGAGAACGATGGGAGATGACTTGGAGAGAGATTTCCTTGTTCAGAATCCAATGTGTTCCTCAATTTCCTAGAGTTGTGATCCCTTTTTATAGATTTGACAGAACTCATTTAATATAGGCGTTTTGTAATGATAAACATTGATGACCATCAATGTTACCTGTAACCACTTTTTGGTTACGAAACTCTATCAAATCTCGGAATTAATACATTGTTACCTCAAGTGTCTTTGAAAACACTTTTACTCTTTTCAAATTCTAAATGGGTTGACGAAAGTGACACCTACTCCATAGTCCCGTTTTGGGACACGAGAGGGTGAAGATGTCTGCCTTTGTCAGCGATCCTCTATGCCCTCCAAACCACAAGTCTTGTTTATTCCCCCAAATTTTGACATGTCTTGAGGTGTGATAACCTATAAAGACAAATAATTTTATACAGACAATCTAGCCTGTCCAAGGCCCATTGCCTTTTATTTCCTTGAGGTGCAATGGCCCATAAATTAAGGATATTATTTGAGGTGTTGATCTCGTTATTATCATTGAGATTTAGTCGGCAACAATGCACCTTGGACACATGGGTCCACAAGAGTAGGTGACTTTATATCCGACAAAAATTGATTTTCGACATATTTCAAGGCCTTGCCGGCACCTTGATGGCGCCTTGGTGGTGCCCTAGTGGTGCCATAGTCGTGTTTCGACAATTCCTTGGAGATGAGTCTTTAATTCTTTGGAACTTTATATGCTTTGCTATATTGCAATTTGGGTGACACGTGCTCATGCTCGCGTCAAAAACTAGCCATCAACCAATTTCATGTTCAAATATTAGTTTACTTCTTACTTCAGCTTGTTCAACAAGACACAAAAGGGCAATGCAATATTTTGTATCTCCCTCGACTACAAATGTTTAAAAACTAGATATTTACTTGGATACTGATGTCGCTCAATTTCTATATAATAAGCCTCTTATTGGTTAATTGGTAAATTATCTCTTTAAGGGCCTTACTAAAGCATGCTCTTCCAAGTCACCTCCGCTTCTTAAGGTAGTTGCACTTTGATATTTCAGCTTGAGAGAAACTAAAAGTGTTTCAGCACAATATCTATTTTTTTAGTTACCATTGTTTGTAAACATATTTTACTAGGGTTCATCACAGTCCTTTTCCTTTTGCTCTTTTATCACTAGGATTTTGTGTTGTTATACTGAATATGTATGATCTTTTAGAGTACTAGTTAGAGTTGCACGTGCGGTCCTGTTGTACGCCAACATAAACCATTTTCCTTTGTTTTAACAAGCTCTTAGTATGTGTATATGCATGTGTGTTGTACAAAGAAGCAATCATAAGATCAATAGCAACATGAAGGAAAGAAAAAAGAGAAGTAAACACAAAAAGATCAAAAAATATGTTGAGTTTGTCATATGAGTGACTACATCCATGGTCACCCAAATAAACCTTCAAGATGGGGTAATAAAAAAAACAAATCGAACATCTAAATACAATCTTGTTCCAATGTGCTCCTCGTAAATGGGGGCGGGGGGGGTCTTGAGTTTGATACAGATAGAGTTGTGATTGTTCCCAAGGTAATTTATTATTGATCCATAGACCATTATTAAATGCTTATAAATTTCTATACTCAAAATAATGTAATATGTATACAAAATAAAATAGTAATTTTGAAAGATTAAGAAATATAGACAAAGCAGTATATGAAAGGTCCTTATTTGTAATTGGAAAATTCTGTTGTCAAAACCTAATCAAGTTAGTGTCCTAGGTTAGTCTATCTCCAAATGAGTTGCATGTGATGAAGAAGAATCTCCAATGGAATGCTACTAAAGATATAATGTCGCTGCAGTGATCTCACACCTTAAGATGGTAAGTGACTTAGTGACCTAGAAAATACCTTAGGATGGTTGACTTTGAAAATTCTCATTATACCTTAGATGATTATGACTTGAACCAAAAATTAACGAATAATGTCAATAAGTAAATGGAAGTTATAGAGCATCTCGCTCGAGCGAGGATCTAGGTCGTCACTCAAGTGACAATAGAAAAATCACAGTCTGTAACATTCCAGTAGCAAACTCATTGGAAGCGAGATATGGGTCACTCCTGCAAATTGAGAATCTCAATTTGAAAATTCCAGTAGCCAACTCGTCGGAAGTGAGATTTGTTGGCTCAAGCCAAATTGGAAAATCATCTCAGTCTGAAACTCTTGTAGCCAACTCGCTGGAAGCGAGCAAAAGTTAGCTCGAGCGAAATGCGAGTTTTCCTTTCTAAAAATGGATTTCGAAGGTTCTATTCATGACTTTTGTATGAGGCTCGCTCGAGCAAGAAACAGGTTGGCTCGAGCGATATTCGCACAAATGAAGCAATTGTGAAATTCCAATTCCGAATTGGTTTGGGGTTGCTTATAAATTCTAAGTTCCCTAAATATTCTTAAGGGTTTTGAATGTAGGTTTGAGCATATACATCTCATATTTTGTAAATACCTTTAGAATTCTTATACTAGGTAGAATATCAAATTGAGCTAAAACCTACACCGTTCAATCTAAAGTATGCAAGCTTGATTCTATATTCAATATTATTGTTTGTTGCGTTATTCCCTCATTGTGGAATCCCTCTAGTTATTTGGTTGAAGTAACTTGTATGTCATAGCCATTTTTTTATGTTAAGACACTCGGCTACGGTAAAATTCGAGACCACTGTGGTGGAGACCGACTCCGCGGATTTATGGTTGTTGTTACTGCATAGCTTTGAGAAAGTCAGGCCGGTGAGGAGCTAGAACCACTATGGTGGGGATCAAACTTGTGGGTTCGTGGTCATGCATTCATTGACTAATCGTGGATGGATTCATCGAGTCCTGTTTGGGTGAGGTTCAAGTCTGTACTTTTATTTTTCTCTTAGTGATTGCTATTTTGCTGGACGAGGTCCCATTGTTTTTCTAGTGAGGGTTTTTCACGTTAAAATCGCATCTTTACTTTGTGTGATTGTCTCCTTATATTCTGCACTTTAATTGTTAAAATTAAAAATTTAGTAGATATACCCCAGGATACCTATTCACCCTGGCCCTTAGGTCCTTTGAATTTATAGATTAAAAAATTTGCAATTGGTATCAGAGTAGGTTCACTTATATAAGCAAATTACCTAAAGTGTGATCTTGTCAAATTCCGTAATTATGAATCCAATTAGAGAGGGTGTTTCCATTACTCGTCCTCCACTGTTTGATGAAAACAATTATGCTTATTGGAAAGCTCGAATGAGAGCATTCATAAAATCTCAGGATGAGAAGTATGGATGACCATAGAGAAAGAGTGAAAAATTCCAACCAAGATAGTCAAGGAAAATACCTCGGAAAACAGTCATCGGAATAGACCCAAGATGAGTTTGAGAGATGTAGTTGGAATACCAAAGGTCTTGATGCCATATTCAATGTTGTCACTCACAAAGAATTTTGGAGAATCTCTAAATGGGACACTTCTAAAGAGGTATAGGATATTCTTGAAATCACCCATGAAGGGACCACAATAGTAAAGATCTCAAAAATATAGATGATCACAACAAAATTTGAGAGTGAGACTAGATGAGTCGTTTGATGAATTTTATGCTAAACTTAGCGACATTGTCAATTCAAGTTTCAATCTTAGGGAGAAACTATTTAAGTCAAAAATTGTTAGAAAAGTATTAAGATTTCTACCCGAGAGATTTCAAGCCAAGGTAAAGGCTATAGAAGAGAGTGTAAGCAACCAATTCTTACACCCCTAGCCTAACCACGGTTAAGTTTTTTTAACTATGGTTAATCCCTAGCCTAACCCCTAGTAAAACCTAGTTAAGCCTAACCCTAGGTAAACCTTAGTAAATCCCTTGACCTTAGGCAAACCCTAGTCTAGCCAAACCTAGCCAAGCCTAGCCTAGCCCTAGACAAGCCCTAAACCCTTAGGACTTGAGCCCTAGGCCCTTAGGGCTTAAAACCCTAGGACCTCAAAACTTTAGATCTCGGCCTGGGCGCAAGCCTAGGCGGCCCATCAAATTTCAAAAACCCCACTTGAGTGCATGCAGACCTGGGCCAAAGGCCTGATGGGCAAAATCCCATGGGGTCGGTAATGGGATTACCGACACCCATTTTTTGCAAAGATTTGAGGGTGTCGGCATTCCCATTGCCGACACACCTGGATCTTCATTTCTACAGCAAACCACTCCCCCTGCAGCACAAGCACACCCTGTGCAACCCCACTCCAACCTATAAACCCCCTCTCCGGCCATTGTAGCACCTCCCAACCTCTGTACAAATCCCCTTGGTGTCCCCAAGGGGGTCCTCTATAAATTCAGACCACCCCCACCTTCAAAATCATCCAAAAAATTGCATAGCAAAGCCCTAGCTAGAATTCAAAACCCCCCAAGCCTTCCCTCAATCCTATTGGACCTCCAGTAGGCTCCCTTGAGGCCCCAGCAGCTCCCCAACGCTTGTAGCAGCGCCACCACCACATACAGCGCTGCCTCTGGCCACCAGCACTGCCAGACGAAATTCAGCAGGGTAGGGCTTCCCCTACCCCCTCTTTGTATTTGTTTGAGCAACCTTGTGAGCTCCTGTCCTTCCAGGGGACTTTTATTCATCTTTTGTAGGAAAAAGCCCATTGTGGGGGTTCTTCCCACCTCCTTCATGGTGTGGAAGACCCCCTAAGGGTACAAGACCATTGCACGTAGCTTGGGACCTTTCTGGGGGTTCCTCAACTGATGAGGAAACCCTGGGATCCACCCTAGTACAACCCCTGTGGAAATTTTTCAGTTTATGAAAAAGTTCAGAATATCGGCAATCTCAGTGCCGACACCCTGAGGCCTTGCTGTTTCGAGGGTTGTGGACCCCACATGGTGGCATTTCAGGCCAAACCATGCCAAGGTTTTGTTTGTCTTAACCTCCCCCACATTTTCTATGAAGACCTCCAGACCCGTAGATGAGCTTAACCTGGGTTAAAACCCAACAAACCACATACTGTACAGAATGTCGACAATCACAGTGCCAACATTCATGATTTTATGTAACAGTGCAAACAGGCCACTTTGGCCCACTGTGGGGGCCCATATATTGCGTCTCCTAGAGCCCAGACTAGGACCAAACTATTCCCCTCATCCCATGCTTCAAAACCATAGGTTGTGGGTCCCCCAATTCATCTCCTAACTCAAGTTATGGGTTTTCAAAAATTGACAAAAATCACACCTACTGTCCGCAATCCCATTGCCGACAGTCTGAAACTTGGATTTTGGAGGCCTATACAGTGGGCCCACAGCACATGGGGGCCCTCCATTAGACCTCACCTAACCCCTGGGTCCCAGCCCGAGTCTGCCCATACCTTCATTGGCCTTAACAATGGTTAAATTTGACTATGGTCAAACCTTAATTATGGTTAGTTAAGTTGACCAATTTGAAAAAATCCAAGAAATCCTAAAAAATCCCAAAAATTCTAAAATAATAGAAATACCTTTTTTGGGTCATGCTCATTACCTAACCATGGTTAGATGAGCTTAACCATGGTTAACACTTGGTAACCATGGTTAAGCCCATTTAAACATTGGTTAAATTCCCAAAATCCCAAAAGGGCAAGAAAATGTCAAAACGTGCCCCTACCTTGGTTATCCAGACTAACCATGGTTAGCTCATTTAACTTGGGTAACTTTGGGAACATCCCCTAAAATCCATAATGCAAACTTGGACCTTTAACCTAAGCCTACCGAGCCAACCCAAGCCTACCAGGCTTAGCCCTAGGCCTACCGGGCTTGACTTAGGCTTACCGAGCCTGACTTAGGCTTACCGAGCCAACCCAAGCCTACTGGCAAGGTTCGTAATATCGAAAATATCGGCGATATATCGCCGATATTTTTCGATATCGTTGGACACCGATGCATCGACACCCTGTTGGAAAAAAAATACACGATATCGGTTTGTATCGCCGATATATCGTCGATATCGTCGATATATCGACGATACAAACCCGAAATCGACCAAAACCAGATGAGTCCCATCCGAATCAGAGATTCGGTCAGGGTTCCCCTTTTTTTCGCATGCGCAAGCATCAATTCGAGAAAAAAAAAAAAAACGAGTACTAACTAGTAACTACAGAAAACCCGTGAGTCCCATTCGATGCCTTTAAATTGTAAAAAACCACATACCATTCACGATATAGTCCATATCTTGAGAGTTCACACTCTGATTTAGTAGAAAAAAAAAAGGGAGGGGTTGATTTAGAAGAAAGAAGAAGGAAGAAGAAGGAGGAAGGAGGAAGAAGAGGCCAGAGGGTACCCGTACCTGAGCCAGTCCACCGTCGCTGTCCAGCGTCGCCGTCCAGCGTCGCCGTTGCCGTCGCCGTCGCCGTCGCCGTTGCCAAACGCCCAAACAGGTTCCTCCTTTCCCCCTCGGTTCCCCCTCTCTGCCGTGGTTTTTGTTTTCGTTCTCTCAGTCTCATCTCCCTGTTACGAATTTGTGATAACTGATAAGCTTGAAACCCTTATAAGGGTTTGCTAAGCTCACTCCTTTAACTTAAAACCCTTATAAGGGTTTGCTAAGGTCACTCCTTTAACTTAAAACTTAAAACCCTTATAAGGGTTTGCTAACTTCACTCACTCGTATTTTAAACATAACACCTGGGTTTGCTAACTTCACTCACTCCGAATTAAAATTTAAAACCCTTATAAGGGTTATCTAACTCCACTCCTATTTAAAACTTAAAACCCTTTTAAGGGTTATCTAACTTTACTATTACTTTTTATTTTTATTTTTTTAAGGGCTTTATTTTTTCTATGAAACTAGCATTACCTTATAAACCCTTATAAGGGTTATTTAATTGTTAACGCATTTTTTTTTGTAAAAAAGTTATCATGTTAATATTAGGGATTTTAACCTAAAATTTAAAAGGTAATGCTAGTTTCACACTTTCACTCTCTTTGTAAATTATATGGAGGCTTTAATTTTAAAAAAGCTTCACTATATTGAAATATAACAAAAAAATAATAATTTCCAGATAAAGATGTATCTCTAGCAAATTATGCCCATAAGACCATTGTACTAATATTAAAAAATAATAATTTCTTAATAATATTTTATAAATTAAAAATAATTTATATGTAATATCTCTAACCTCATAAGGGCTTTTTAAAAATATAATAACACCTTGACTAATTAGTAATCACTTAGCTATTCTTTTTAGTATAAAAATTTAGCATGCTTTCACTAATCAGTAATCACTTTGATTAATAAGTTAATATACTTTTGCCCTACAAAAATTTATAAGTTAATATACTATTTTTATAACATAATCTTAAAAAATTATAAAATATACTATTTTGAAGACAAAAAAATTTAAAAACTAGTCTGCCATATTAGAAATTATATTATATGACAAAAAGTAATATGTTATAATCTTTTAAGATTTTAAAACTGGTCTTGATAAAGATGTATCTCTAGCAAATTATGCTCATAAGATCATTTTAGTAGTATTAAAAAATTAATAATTTGTTAATAATATTTTATAGATTAAAAATAATTTATATGTAATATCTCTAACCTCATAAGGGCTTTTAAAAAATATAATAACACCTTGACTAATCAGTAATCATTTAGCTATTCTTTTTAGTACAAAAATTTAACATACTTTCACTAATCAGTAATCACTTTGATTAATAAGTTAACATACTTTTTAGTATAAAAATTTATAAGTTAATATACTATTTTATTACATAATTTTAAAAGATTATAAACATATTGTTTTGAAGACAAAAAAATTTTAAAACTGGTCTGTCATATTAGAAATTATATTATATGACAAAAAGTAATATGTTATAATCTTTTAAGATTTTAAAACTGGTCTTGATAAAGATGTATCTCTAGCAAATTATGCTCATAAGACCATTTTAGTATTATTAAAAAATTAATAATTTCTTAATAATATTTTATAGATTAAAAATAATTGATATGTAATATCTCTAACCTCATAAGGGCTTTTTAAAAATATAATAACACCTTGACTAATCAGTAATCACTTAGCTATTCTTTTTAGTACAAAAATTTAACATACTTTCACTAATCAGTAATTACTTTGATTAATAAGTTAACATACTTTTTAGTATAAAAATTTATAAGTTAGTGTACTATTTTTATTACATAATTTTAAAAGATTATAAAACATACTATTTTGAAGACAAAAAAATATTAATACTGGTCTGCTATAATTTGTATATTTTTATTTAGTTATGATCAATGTTATAAATATATATATATATATATATATATAACTATTGAAACTTGATTATGAGTACACATTGCAAATAAGAGTTGATTATATCATGTATTTAACTTTCTTATATTTTTTAGTGATCCATTGTACAGTATTTTTTATATTGTAAAAGAATTAGCCCAAGTAATTCCACCACTCTATAATTTGTAAAAGAAATAAGAATCTTTGTATTTTGTATTTCGACGAAGAGTCTTGCTTGATGACATTAAGCTTGTAATCATCTAAACAACACTTAGTATACATAGATTACATTAAAATAAAAATTCTATATATTTAAAACTTAAACAGGAGTCCCGCACATTTAAATAAAATTGCATCAACTTCTTTTTACATAATTACATCCACTTCATAGTCAAATAAAATTACATCCACTTCTGCAAAAAATTAATTACATCAACTTCATAGTCAAATAAAATTACATCCATTTCTTTTTATATAATTACATCAACTTCATACTGAAATAAAATTATCGTCTTCCTTTTTTCTTGATGCAGGATCTCCGATCAGTTAACCATCTCCTCTCTTCTCCATTAATTTTGTCCTGTAAAAACATTGAACTCATCAATTGCATATAAAAATAGTTTGAGAAACTAAATTAAAATTCAATTACTTATCATATAGAAACAGTTTGAGAAACTAAATTACATTTCAATTAGTTATCAACTGTAATGTGCATTCATAAGCTTTTCATATTCCTAAAACAATTAACATGGATAATCATTAAAAAAATCACGGGTTTTGGTGTTTGATTATATTATGTGTTTGACATTAATATTTATTGGTGATCCACTAGGAGATGGTACGGGACATAGGTTGGTCGCATGGCAAATGGAGCAATATGTAATTATTATGGCAAAAAAATAAGGAGCGGTGGAATTACCCGGTTAAAGTGACATCTTGCCGGGGGTGATTCGAATGTGGCAGACTGTCCAAGTTGTCCGATGGAGGTCAGACAAGCTATGAAGGTTAACCTTACCATTGGGGCTAAGCAGAGACTGGAGCATGTCGCAGAGCAAAAGGCAATCCGTCAAGAAATAAGGCGTGGTCTACAGCCACCAGTAGATGTGGATGATGACGACGAAGATGATACTTTATACCCAATCGACTGTATTGGAGTTGACGAAAGGCTAGCATATCGACAGGGCTATCGTCAATCTATGCGCCAGCAGTGGGACAGAGATCAGGAGCGTTCATTTGCAGCTCGCATGCAGTCTGCCGATTTCAAAGGCAGTGTCGGAGCAGGACCATCTGGTTCGACTGGTAGGACATCTGATTTTGGGACTGGGACACAACCACATGGTATGTTTGGCCGCAGCCAAAGCATGAAAGTCCCGGATCTGCCACATGATTCATCTCTGTACAAAAGTCGAAATGCAAAACAGAAGCGGCTGAAGGAAATGTGGAGTGGAGGAAGTCTGGTGGAAGCGCTTGGAACAGCTGTATCCAAGTTTTTCATACATAGTCATGTGCCTGCTAATGCAGCCTCAACCCCACAGTTTAAAAACATGATTCACGAGGCAGAACGGGTTGGGCCGGGGGTAGAGCCTCCTTCTCCATATGAGATTACAGGTAAATACTTAGACGCAGAGGAGAAGGAGATGAAAGACTATATTGACACTCTAAAGCCAACGTGGGAAAACTTTGGTGTCACTATTATGTGTGATGGTTGGACAGGACCCACTAGGCTTTCGATCATCAACTTTATGGTGTACAGTCAGGGAAGGACAATATTTTTAAAGTCCATTGATGCATCTGATAATATAAAGGATGCAAAATATATATATGACTTAATGAAGGGTGTTGTAGAGGAAGTGGGAAAGAAAAATGTAGTCCAGGTGGTGACTGATAATGGGAGTGCCTTCGTGAAGGCTGGGAAGATGCTTATGAAAAAATATCCCTTATACTGGACTCCTTGCGCAGCCCATTGCATAGACCTGATGTTACAGGCAATAGGAGAAAGGAAATCTGTGAAGGAGGTTATTGACGAGGCAAGAACGGTAACCAACTTCATATACAACCACAGTTGGGTTCTAGCAAAGATGAGGGCTTTGTGTGGTGGTGAAATAGTACGGCCAGGGGCGACGCGCTTCGCCACGAATTTTATTGCCTTAGAGAGTTTGTCCAAACATAAAATTGGACTAAAGGCATTATTCACTGGGACTGATTGGGCAGAATATGGACAAAGGCGCACTATTTTGGCAAAAAAAGTTGAGGACATTGTCCTTAATAACAAATTTTGGGACAAAGTGAATGATACGGCTGCCATACTAGAGCCTATTTACCGTGTCTTAAGGGTGATAGATGCAGATAAGTGGCCGACGATGGGTTCTGTGTACGAATTAATGCGGGTAATGAAGTTGTCGATAAAGAATGTGTCCCCTCGTGGATACAAGTGGGTCCACAAGATTATCGATGCTCGTTGGGATAAGACAATGGAGCATCCCCTTCATGCTGCTGGTAAGTTTGATGTTTATTAGATGTTTACATTAAAGTTATTGCATGCTTGTAATACTAATTGCATGTCGTATAATTTTCACATTTCAGCATATTATTTGAACCCAAAGTATCACTATAACCACAAATTGGGGAATCGGGATGACTTAATGAAGGCTGTTCACGACGTCTTCGAGACGTTGGACCCGAAGTGTAAGAGAAAGGGAGACTTCGGGAATGAGGTGAAATGTCTTTATCTCGTTAACTATAGCATATTTATGTGCATTATTGCATTCTAATATATTTTATCTAATTGGAACATGTTTTCTCAAAATCTATAGCTAGTACGCTTCAGGGATGCGCGAGGGAGCTTTGGAAGAACTGCTGCTAAGGAAGGAAGGTCTAGGATGACGCCATGTGAGTAATTTCTTCTCAATAAAGTAATTATATGTTATTTCTCTACATCAAAATATATATGAAACTAATGGATAACATCATTTAATTGTCAGCTGATTGGTGGCAAATGTACGGAACCGACTGTCCGACCCTCAGAAAATTGGCGGCTCGCGTGTTAGCACAGACTGCTTCATCTTCAGCATGTGAGCGAAACTGGAGTACATTTGCCCTCATCCACACAAAGCAGCGGAACCGACTTGGCTACAAAAAGCTGCAAAAACTGGTCTTCTGTCACTATAATATGAAGCTGCGACTCAGGCAACTGCAGATTGACACTGGGAAGCAACCTGAGCAGGATCCTTTAGACCTGATGTTAATCGGTGCCACTAAGGATCAAGATAATCCACTTTCTGAGTGGGTTAAGGTTTCATCACTTGATGAAGATGATGGGCGTCCAAACGCAGTTATAGCTAGCGCGGCCATTGAGATGGGCATCGATGTAGAAAGGGTTATTGCTACAAAAGTGGGGTCTAGCACTAGCGGCAGCAGGAGCAGCTTTAGCACAGAATCATTTGATGAGATGATCAGAAGTCCAAAAGGTCCTGAGACTTCAAGTGCAAGAACCGTTGGGACAAGTAGATTGTCCAATAGTAATAGTGAGGGTGGTGATGAGTCTGATGACCATGATGAGAGTGACGGAGGCGGCGACAGTCCTGGGATGGAGGTAACATCGGAGTTGAGCCAGAGCAGAGGCCTCTGAGCCCATTCACCGTAGAGGCTGACTTTGACCATGCCACACAGGACCAAGATCATGGTGCCCCACTTTCACATCCAGCAGAAAGCCAACCGATTCATTACGTCCCTCG
The DNA here is from genome assembly GCA_015143295.1 of Tetracentron sinense. NCBI lineage: Eukaryota > Viridiplantae > Streptophyta > Magnoliopsida > Trochodendrales > Trochodendraceae > Tetracentron > Tetracentron sinense. The sequence goes on along the minus strand of JABCRI010001046.1, from coordinate 21,130 downwards.
TCGAGGAAGCCAGGGCAGGGGCAGGGGCAGGGGTCAGGGCAAGGGCAAGGGCAAGGGCAAGGGCAAAGAACGAGATGTGGGACACGATGCTTGGTTTGGGGGCACGGAACATTCGGGCTCTAGTTCCAGAGGGTCTCAACATACATGGTTCTCCAGCCATGACCAGGATACACAGTCACAGGCATCAGGCTCTCAAGAACATAGTTATTCACATTCCACACAGGATCAATATCCTTATGGATATGTCTTAGGATATGAGCCACCTCCATATGAGTATGGAGGAGACAATTTCCAAATCCCAGTGCCTGTGGCAGTTGTGCCCAATCACCCACAGTATCCACCAATTGGCGTGTTACTACATCTTAGCCCAGATTACTACCAACATTATGTACATGAGTATACATCCATGTACCATAATGTGATGAGTTGGGCACAGTATTGTAAGTATGTGGAGAATCAGCACTATAGCCAGCCAAGTCAAGACAGAGATGATGACATCGAACCTCCGCGTAACTCCTTCTGGTGGTGATTGTAGGTTTTTTGGTGGGTTGTATTATGTATTTTTGTATTATTATGAATCTTATAAATTATGAATTTATGATTGATATGAGAAATGAATGAAACATGAATCAATCATACATTATTATCACTCGTTCACGCACATCTTTGCTCTCTTCTTATTGCATCTCTTGTATACATTGTTATTTTTTTAAATGTTTTTATTCTAAAAGGTGTATTAACATCTATTTTAACATTTCCTGAATTTTCACTACAAAATTCCATATTTTGCCCTATTTTTTGTCATTTTTTCCAAAAATCACCGATAAACGATATATCTTCCGATATATCTCCGATATATCTTTTTTCCGCGGCTCCGACATGTCGAGCGATATCGACATTTAGAACCTTGCCTACTGGGCCCTAGGCCTATCGAGCCGATCCAAGCCTACCGGGCTTAACCTAGGCCTACTGGGCCGATCCAAGCCTACCGGGCTTAACCTAGGCCTACCGAGCCGATCCAAGCCTATCGGGCTTAACCTTAGGCCTACAGGACCGAACTCAAGCTTACTGGGCTTAACCCTTGGCATACCGGGCTTCAACCTTGGCTTACCGGACCCAATCAATCAAACTAAACACTTGATCAACCCGGTCAACTCAACCCTAGTCTACCGGACTAGACCCTAAGTCACCCTTGGTGCACACAAAACACACCCCCTAGCCTCGGCACGGGCTCATGTGCCAAAACTACGCTCGGTCTGATCACACCCCAACGTGAGTATGTAGGTAGCCCAACTCGGGCCCGACCCTAGGCCTACCGGGCCGATCCAAACCTACTGGGCTTAACCCTAGGCCTACTGGGCCGAACTCAAGCCTACAGGGCTTAACCTGTCGCGACCCAAAATACCCCCTAGGAGTCAGGGATACTTTAGCTTGGATCGTCGTATCATATCATCCGGTATGACACATAAGGCACATATACTTACCATCCTGTCAGGGTACACAAGTTATAAAACATAGCGGAAACGATTTATAATAAAATACTCGTATAATTCAGTCCAAGTCTGGACCAACAGAACATATCCAAAAATAAGGAGTGGACAAGTCCCACTCTCAACTTGCACAAAATATTAGTATGATCTCTCTCATTCTCTCAACATAAATCAAAGTCAAGCCGCTTATCCAGCGATCCATCATCCTGGTAGTGGTCCATAGAGGGCTCCGGATCATAGTATTCTTCCTCTATCCAAGGCTCCGTACCACAAACGTCAAATGGAACACGTGCACCTGCCGAAGTCAATCATCGGCTGAGCATGGAATACTCAGTGATATACAAACTACTAACTAACAGTGAATAATATCATGAACATGCATAAGCTTAGAGAATAACATTCATGAAAGTAGTTACAAAATCATTTTCTTAACAGTATTTGTGTGAAATCAAAACCAGGTAAATCTTGTCATGTGATAATCATGTTTCTTGTGAGTTCTTGTGAAAGTTGGGATTCCTTGTGAGCATGCGAGGATCTGAGTATGCATGATTTTCTTGTGAACTTGCGAGCTTGTGAACTTGTGAGTTTGTTAGACATGACTACTTGTGAGTCCATGTATAGTGGGATTCCTTGTAAGTTTTGAAACGATCTTAGAACTTGTCACTCACCAACCCATAGTTTGGCTTTATCACTTGTGAGCTTGTGAGAATTCTTTTAATCAAAACCTTGCTTATGAACTTTTGGAAATACTATTTTCTTGTGAGAAAACATCGGATCATGCGAGACTTGTAAACATCATGCTAGACTTGTGAACATAAGGTGCATATGGTACTTGTAAATATCATGGTGAACTTAAAAAACTTGTAAATATGGCATCATATTCATAGAATTTCAATAGTAGTGATAGCTTACATCCCATATACCAATCATCATCTAAATCAATCCAAGAACAACCTTAAACATAGTATTTTGTCTTAAAAATAATAGCACAAGGTAGGTAGTAGAGTGTATCTACCTTAAAAGGAAGTTTTTACACTTCTGTGGAACAAAATCAAGTTTGAGGAAGTTTGGTTGAAGCTTTGAGAAGTCTGAACCTTAATTGGAAAACAAACCAAAAACCCCTCTTTTGATTTAAGAATTTAAGAATCACCTTGGGTAGAAAACCCAAGCTCTAAAACACCAAAAATAGTAAAATACCAACCTTAGAACAATGATTTAGCTTCACTTTGGTCTGAGAAGAACGGTTTGAGAAATCAAAGTAAATTCAAACCTTATTTATAGTTCTAGGGTTGCCAAAACCCCTAAAAGTCCTTGAAAATATCTCAAAATATCTCCTGAGGTCGGTGTCAAGGTCGGTGGAAGAGTTCTGGGTCGTTCTGGGCCTGAAATTGTCGACGAGTGGTCTCCAGTCGTCGACGAGTGGGTTCCATTCATCAACGAGTGGTCAAAAATCATCGCCGAATAGGAAGTTTTCATTTTCAGTTTGGTTCACTCATCGACGAGTCCAAGGCACTCGGAGACGTTTGCCGGAAATCTGACGTTTGACCCAACCTCGACTCAAAATCTGAAAAAGTGATAAACATGAACCTCAAAGAGGATTTCAATATCTTTTTAAGGGCTCATGAATCACTCAATTCTGATTAGAGGTGCGAAATATAGAGCTCTTTAAAGTTGAGGGTATGTTTAGGCATCCATTTCTTTGACACTTGGAGCATGTTATAATCTCATTTTTCATTTATCACTACCCCCTAAAAATACTTTCTGTGATTCATTCAAAACCTTATTTCATTATAAAACATGAACCCACAATTTTATTAAGGCTTTAGGCCTTGAAAGCACTATTCACACACTATTCACAAGAACAGTGAACCTAAATTTTGGGGCTCTACATGCTCCTCCCTTACAGAAATTTCGTCCTCGAAATTAGGACGATACAAAAACATACCAAGGAACATAATACATGGAATCTCACAAAAGAAACTATACAAACAAGTAAGGATACTTTTCCTCTACGTCGGTCTCACGCTCCCATGTAGCCTCTTCATTTGAATGATGCTGCCACTTCACAAGGACAAGTGGAATAGTCTTGTTGTGCAAGACTTGATCTCAACGATCCAAGATCTGAGCCGGTTGCTCTACTAAGGTGAGATCCTCTCGAATCTCCACAGGATCAAGATCAATGACATGCGAAGGGTCTGACACATTTCCTAAGCATAGAAACATGAAAAACGTTATGGACCGCCACCATGTGAGGAGGTAAAGCCACTTGGAAAGCGACTTCTCCGATGCGTGTGATCACCTCAAAAGGTCTCACATACCTCGGGCTAAGCTTCCCCCTCTTACCGAACCTCATGATTCCCCAACTTGGAGAAATCTTCACAAAAACGCGATCCCCAACTTGGAATTCCAAGTCTCTGCGGCGAGTGTCTGCATAGCTCTTTTGCCTGTCTTAGGTAGTCTTCAGCCTCTCCCGAATGATCTTGACCCTATCCACGGTCTGTTTGATCAACTCAGGACCAAGTATCTTTCTCTCTCCAACCTCATCCCAGTAGAGAGGAGGCAGGCAACTTCACCCATACAAGGCCTCGAAAGGTGCCATCTAGATGCTCACTTGATAACTATTGTTGTAGGTGAACTCAACCAACGGCAAATGATCCTTCCAACTGCCCTGAAAGTCTAACATGCAAGCTCTGAGCATATCCTCAATCACCTGGTTCACCCTCTCGGTCTGCCCAAGTCTGAGGATGAAAGGCGGTGCTGAAATCTGACCGAGAACCCATAGCACTCTGAAATCCTTCAAAAACCTGGAAGTAAACCTAGGATCCCGATCAGAGACAATGGTAACTGGTACACCGTGCAGCCAAAGCACCTCCTTGGTGTACAAGGCTACAAGCTGGCTCATACTGTACATAGTCCGATAGGGTAGGAAATGTGCGGACTTTGTCAATCGATCAACGACAACCCAGATAGCATCGGAGCCCCTTGCAGTCCTTGGCAAACCAACAATGAAATCCATTGAGATATTCTCTCATTTCAATTAAGGAATAGGGAGGGGCTATAAAAGACCTGCTGGCCTCTGATGCTCGGCCTTCACCTGCTAGCACACCAAACATCTAGAAACATACTTTGCGACTTCCCTCTTCATATTTCGCCATCAGTAGTGCCTCTTGAGATTTTGGTACATCTTAGTACCTCCAGGAAGTACCGTGTACTTAGACCGATGAGCCTCATCCAAGATCTCACTCCTCAACACCGCGTCGGTGGGAACACACAACCTGCCTTTGAATGTGATGGCACCATCATCATTCAAAGCAAACTCCTGGCCGCCACTGCTAACCGACTTGTCTCGGTAAGCAAGCAACTCTGTATCCAAACTCTGTAACTCCTTAATCCAAACTAGGATATGAGGCTTAACCGCAAGATTAGCCATGACTAGCCCAAAAGTAGGAATGCTGAAGCTAATATCGAGGTTTGCCATTTCCTCCAACATCTTCCACTCGTGAACCATCAAATGAGCCAAGTGTCCGGAAGACTTCCTGCTAAGAGCATCTGCTACCACATTAGCCTTGCCCGGGTGGTATAGGATAGATAAATCATTTATGAATTCTACCCATCGACGCTGCCTCAGATTTAGCTCCTTCTGGGAAAACAGATACTTCAAGCTCTTATGATCTGTGAACAACTCAAACTGTTCCCCATAAAGGTAGTGACACCAAATCTTTGACGCTAAGACAATGACAGGGAGCTCTAGATCATGTGTAGGATAGTTCTTTTCATGCTCTTTCAATTGCCGGGAAACATAGGCAATGACTTTCCCATACTGCATTAGAACACATCCTAACCCGATAAGTGACGCATCACTGAAGACTACAAAACCACCGCTCTCAGATGGGATTGTGAGAACAGGGGCTATAGTAAGCCTCTTCTTCAACTCCATGAAGCTTGCCTCACTTCTCGCTCCAAGTAAACTTAGTGTTCTCCCTCGTAAGATAAGTAAGTGGAGCCGCTAAGCTGGAGAACCCTTCCACAAACCTCTTGTAGTATCCTGCCAGGCCGAGAAAACTGCGAATCTCGGTAACACTCTTCGGCCTCTCCCAGTTCATCACTGCATCTATCTTTGCAGAATCAACTGAGATACCCTCTACAGATACCACATGGCCAAGGAATGCCACCTTCTCCAACCAAAACTCGCACTTACTTAACTTAGCATACAGGCTATGCTCTCGAAGAGTCTGCAACGTAAGATGGAGATGTCTCGTATGATCATCCCATGTCTTGGAATACACGGGGATATCATCGACAAACACGATCACACATCGATCGAGAGATGATCTGAATACCCGTTCATCAAGTCCATGAAAGCAGCTGGCGCATTCGTCAGACCAAAAAGCATGACCAGGAATTCGTAGTGCCCATACCGAGTCTTGAAGGCAGTCTTCGGAACTCGTAGTGCCCATACTGATGATACCTAGATCGAAGATCAATCTTCGAGAAGAACTTCGCTCCCTTCAGCTGGTCAAACAGATCGTCTATACGAGGCAGTGGATAACGATTCTTGATCGTGACCTTGTTTAGTTACCTGTAGTCAATGCACATCCACATCGACTCATCCTTCTTCTTCACGAAGAGCACAGGAGCTCCCCAGGGTGAAACACTCGGCTGAATGAAGCCAAGGCCCTGTAATTCCTACAATTGCTCCTTCAACTCCTTAAGCTCAATAGGGGCCATCCTGTATGGAGCCTTAAAAATTGGAGCTGTGCCAAGAGTAAGCTCAATAACGAACTCTATCTCTCGATCCGGAGGCAATCCTGGCAACACCTTTAAAAACACGTCCAGGTACTCACTCACTACCAGAATGGCTGAGGAGTCTTCTACCTCTAAACTTAAGAGACTAAGGGCTGCAAAGCGAGCGATGTCTCTCCTCCGTATCCCTCGAAAGTTAAACGGCTCCACACCCGCTGGCCTGAAGTCCACCATCTTCTCAAAGCACGCTACATGCCCATGGTGAGTCGAAAGCCAATCCATCCCGAGGATGACATCAAAGTCCAAGTCTTGGAACTCAAGGATGATCAGATCGACTGGCAACTCATACTGCTCAACTTGCACGATACAACCCCGATACACTTTGTCTAAATCAACCGTCTTGCCGAGCGGAGTCGAAATGGACAACTCCTAGGGTAATCGAATCAGCTCTAAGGCAAAGCCCTTGGCAAAGCTTGGCGAGATAAAAGAATGAGATGATCCAGTGTCGATCAACACTCGGGCTAAACACTCGCTAATGAGCAAAGTGCCTGAATATTTAAATTAACTTACGTCAATAAATTTCACAAGTCACACATATTATACAGGTAACATGTTGTAAGCATGTATATACCTCGAAGAGGATTTTGATATCTTTCTAATGGCTCAAGAATCACTCGATTCTGATTAGAGGTGCAAAATCTAGAGCTCTTTAAAGTTGAGGGTATGTTTACGCATCCCTTTCTTTGACACTGGTGTTCCCGAAGAGCCGCACCTTCGTCGACTCAGTATTGATAGGGATCATTGATGACATGCAGAAATCAAAGATGGTTGTCCCAGTCATTCTTGCAGAGCTACTCAGGGCTCTCAACCTAGCAACAGAGCGCAGAAAGGGCGTCTTCCACGCCAGTGCACCACTTCTACATCTATGGTTGGTTTCACACCTGCCTACTATCTTACCAGTACTAGACGTACCTCGAGATGCATATAGTCTGCCCAGGAGGATTTCACAGAATCACGGCCAGATTGTGACTATTGACGTCAAGTTTCTCTACTGGCTTCTTCAGAACCTGACAGAGGAGCAGATCACATGGGAATGGGTGTGGCTGGTTTGCAAACAGTTACCACGTGTTGTCATAGCAGGAAGATGATGCATGATCCTAGCAGGGGTCACCGGCTCTGCAGCCTACGTACCACTCCGAGTCCTTAGAGCGTTTGGACTCCCTTAACGCATCCCGGTTATAGACAACCTGGAACAGGACTTTGTCGACTTCACAGTGCAGTCTGAACGCCTCACTCGCTGATTTCAAGCAGATTAGCGAAGCTCACGGAGAGACCAGTGGCCAGACTTTATGGTCACAACAGAACCATCAACTGATTCTGCGTACCAACGATGGGTAGAAAACCCTGACATTCTGCCCGGTATACCAGCACCCAGGGAACTGCCAACACCAGTTGCAGCACCATCTCGAGGAACCATACCCGTAGCTGAAATGATGGTTCCCTGGATAGAATTCTTCCTAGAAAGGAAGTTGTACATCCAGAAGAAAGAGAAGCAGTTTCGGAAAGCCCAACGTGCATTTAGGCAACAGGAAGTGGAGCGGGACCGCGAACTCCTAGTTATGCAAGAACAGGTCGACCGACTCGAGCACACAGTCCAGTCTCCAAAGAAGAAGCGCAGGGGCGATGCACGAGAGACCTCAGGGCCCAATTGCACTTCCATCAGGAACAACTTGATAGTGCAAAGGTAGAGCTGACCAGCCGGATCCGTTAGTACAGATCTCACATGATCAATGTCTCGAAAATAATTGAGCGCATAGAGGTCGAAATCACATCCCTCCAACAACAGATTATGGACCTTGAAGGCGCGCCCCGGCCGCTCGACTTTGCCATCCCCGATGGACCTGCCTAGGGTTGAGTCTTTTCTTTTTTGAGTCATAGTCCTGTACTCACTTACACTTCACTGCAATTAATGAAAATATTTCCTTTATTTTCTGGCTTGCACATCATGTAAGATCATGATTAGCCGTAGCATCCTTTTCAGTTGCATGAGCCGACCCATGACTCGATCCTTCACTGCACTTCTCGCAGACGTAGAAGACACGGTCCTGACAGAGATACCGGTCTTCGAGCAAATACCCATCAGAGCACAGTCAGAAAGTAGTTCAGACACAATGGTAGAACCAGCTGACCAGCAGCAGAGAACCAACGAGATCCTACAGTCTCACGAAATGGACATTGCGGCCATACAGTCAAAGCTGGACAAGGTTTTGGATTCCTTGACAATTCTCTTAGGTACCCGTATTGAAGAAGCCTCTTCCCGAAACCCAACTAGCGAGTCAGCCGAACAGCCCATTCTTGAACCCGACCAAAACCCATTCATCATTCCTAACCCTGGACCCGCTACAGGCGGACGAGACGTGGAGTATGAACATGGTGATGGGACGGAGCAGCCCAAGGCCTTCCACATTAATCAGGACAAACCATCTTCTTCCTCAGACCCGATGTCAGCTCTCCATGATCAGCACGAAGAGATCAAGCAGAAGAAAGAAGAACTGAAAAGGATATGGGGTGCTTCTGCCAGCACCAGTCTATCTCTGGAGGACCTAACTTTCTCTACAGGAGAAGTTGTACAAGCAGACTTTAAGGTCCCAGACTTCGACAAGTATGATGGGTCAGGCTGTCCGAAACAGTATTTCCAGCTATACCTGGGGGACATGTTCCTACACCAGAAAAATCAGTCCCTCCTCATACAGTATTTTCAGAAAAGCCTAAAGGGAGTAGCCCTGATGTGGTGGATGTCTGTGGATAAGCAAAGGATCACGACATGGTAGGATGCCATGGACTGCTTTGTCGAGTAGTACTCCCTTAACCAGGAACTCCGGCCTCAGCGGAGTCAGCTCGAACAGATGAGCCAGCACAACAATGAATCCTTTTTGGAGTATGCCACCCGGTGGAGGAAAATGGCAGCTAAAAATCCCTACTCCTATCCTGAAGGAAGAGCTCGCAAGCATGTTCATGGGCATACTGAAGCATCCTTGTTCGACTTTGATGGTCACTTTGCCTATAGTTGACTTCGACACCATCGTCAAGACTAGTGCCCGCATCGAGACTCCATCAAGAGTGGGGCAATCCACTCCAGTCTAAGGCTTGATCCTCCGAAAGCGACAGCCTCGTTCAGTAGGAATAGCGGTCCACGGGATCATAAAAAGAAGGAAAGTGTAAACATGGTGGCTCCTACAGCACCCATCCGACTTCCAGCAGCTCCACTAGCTCCAGCTCAGCCAGCACGTAAAAATACCCGGCCAGCCCGGCCTAATCAAGGGCAAAACCAGCACCAGAACAAGCCCCCTTGGAACTTCACTTCTCTTCCCTACTCTCTCAGCTAATTGCTAGAGTTTTTGACCAAACGGGGTCTTCTTACTTTAAGAGGCCCTACACCTCTTCTACCTCCAGATAAAAGAAACAAAAATTATGATGTCAATCAACACTGCGCCTTTCACCAAGGCCAAGGCCATGCAACCGACTACTGCATCGGTCTCAAGTGTGCCATCCAGGATCTCCTGGATGAAGGTAGGGTTGAACTGGCCCCAAGCAATGCCAGCATCAACCAGACACCACTGCCCCCACAACAACCAGGTTAACTTTATACAGTGGGAAGAGCACGGGGCAGGGCAGCTGAGACCTCTCGCACCGGCAGTAGACGATGGCATCATCAGGCCCTCCTTCAGACAACCAGTCATTATCCCTCTCCCTCTATTAAACATTCAGTCTATTCAGGCTCCAGTCCAAATCCCCACTCTCGAAACTGACAGAGAGCAGATTATCTATACAATCCCTTGTTCCCCCAATTGGTCCACGGCTCCAGCCCAAGCCTCTTCTTCAACCGAACCAGTCCTAATTCCTCCCATCTCTTCTCATCCTTTCTCCCTTAACCATGTACCTGCTCTCCGCTCTCTCATCATTGAAAGCGAGAGTATAGCCAACCTCACCCGTTCTGGCCAGGTGTATCAACCGCTGGCAGCTGAGCTGGCAAAAGGGAAAAGGAAAGAGAAAGAAATAGAAGTAACAAGGGTATCAGACCCTGAAAAGAAAGCAGCAGACTCTGCAGTTCTGCTAAAAATCTTAGAAAATACAGAAGAATTTAATATCACTCAGCAGTTAAGTAAAGTCCCTGCACAGATTTCAATATTGGGTCTTCTTTTGACATCTGAACACCACGGGAAGCAACTCCTCTATGTATTCAACAGTGCCCATGTAACACCAGATATCACGCCCGAGAAGCTAGGGCTTATGGTGGGGCAAGTGCTAGAACCACGGATCATCTCCTTTACAGAAGAAGAGATACCGGACAGAGATAGGGACCATACTCGGGCCCTCTATATTGCAGTACAGTACATGGACAGAACCCTCTCTTCAGTACTAATCGACAACGGCTAAACATCTGCACACTGTCTATACTGTAAAGCTTGGGTATGGATCTCAGCCAAGTCAAGAAGAGACCCATGACAATACGGGCTTTCGACAACTCAACAAGGCAAAATCTGGGCGATATCGATCTGGCTATCAGAGTCAGTCTTGCTCAATTTGCTACAAACTTTCAAGTGATAAACGTGCTTACCTCATTCACCTTGCTCCTAGGGAGGCCGTGGATCCACGCGGCCGGAGCCATTCCCTCCTTTTTACACTGAAGAATCAAATTCATCCAAGACAACCACCTGGTCGTTATACCATCAGAGGAAATGGCAAGTTCCTTCGAGGACGTACAGGAGCTCGGGCAGGGCACATCCTTCATGTCATATCAATTTGAGCAGGTCAGTTCTATCGCCCAGATAGAGAAGCAGAACGAGAAGCAAATTCCGCCATTTGTCAGGATGATGGCAAGGATGAACTATATACTAGGGGTAGGTCTTGGAGCTTAAAATCAGGGAATAAATAAGAGATATGCTCCTCCGCGCTACACCACACCATTTGGACTGGGCTATAGGCCCACATATCAGGACTATCTCGCCAAGCTTATACAGAAGAACAACCGGTCGATGAAATCAGAACCTCGGCCCCACATCTCAGTGACCTTCGCAATTGGAACCTTTGAACCTTACCCTACTACACCTGTTACCTCAACCCCTCAGCCCAAGGCCGAATTATCAGGGAATCCAGACCCCGAGATCTTCAGCATGGACACTTTGTTCGACGAGCTGACTGTCGAAGATGCCGTAGCAGAAGCAGAATACCTAACGGGAGAGCAGGTGTGCACCCTCTCCAACAGTGCCGAAGCGTCATCCAGTCACCAGCCACTGATCCATTGGTGGACTGAGGCTCTCACAATCGAGGCCAGTCAGGGTCGGGGCAGCAGCAGTACAGGAAAGGTCAAGCAATGAACAAGCATCACCCCTCTTCTCCTTCTATTTCTCTTTGCTCCCATTTCCAAAATCCAAATGTCAGGCCACTGTCGGCCTCTTTCTTTTGTTTGAGTTAATTTTGTAAACAATCATACTTGTTTTATAAATGAAATCTGATCTTTTAATTCAAAATCATGTTTTGCATCAAAACATTTTGGCTGATGACGAAAGTCACACAGATTCTTCCCTTGGAAGGCCTAGTGTCCTGAAGCCTTAAAAACAAAAAATCATAAGCATGCTAAACTTACCTAATTGGTTTGCCAGGAAATCGTCTGCACTAGGGCTACCCCTGAAACCCTTCTGGAACTGACAGAAGTGGAATATGACTCAGAGCAGGAAGAGGAACCGCCTCAGGAACTCCTGGACATTCTGGAACGCAGTGAGGGACTTCTGTAGTCTAACATTGAGGATACCGAAACAGTGAACCTTGGGTCTGAGGACAACCCTCAGCTAGTTAGGATTGGCACAAGTATGAACACTCAACAAAGGACAGACATGATCAGCTTTCTGAAGAGCTACAGTGATGTCTTCACCTGGTCATGCCCGGCCTAGACCCAGCATTGGTGGTACACAAACTGCCCCTGAACCCCGACGTTAGACCAGTTAAGTAGAAACTGAGACGGATGAGGCTCAAATGGTCGCAGAAAGTCAAAGAGGAAGTTGAAAAGCAGATCAATGCAGGCTTCTTGGCAGTAGCAACCTACCCTGAATGGTTGGCCAATATAGTGCCCGTACCTAAGAAAGACGGCAAAGTCCAGATGTGCATCGACTACCGGAATTTGAACAGAGCAAGCCCCAAGGACAATTTCCCTCTCCCACACATCGACATCTTGGTCGACAACACTGCAGGGCATGAGACTCTCTCATTCATGGATGGTTTCTCCGGATACAATCGATTAGAATGGCAGAAGAAGACATGGAAAAAACCTCCATCATGTCTTGGGACACATTTTGCTACAAGGTCATGCCTTTCGAACTCAAGAATGTAGGGGCAACCTATCAGAGGGCCATGATGGCATTATTTCATGACATGACCCACAAGACAACTGAAGTCTATGTGGATGATCATCAAATCACCTACTGCCGAGCAACACCCTGAAGACCTGAAAAGACTGTCACAGACTTAGAGAGTTCGGCTTGAGACTAAATCCGACCAAATGCGTCTTTGGAGCCTCATCTGGAAAGCGCCTCAGCTTTATTGTCAGCAAGAGAGGCATTGAGATCAATCCAGTCAAAGCTAAGGCTATCATCGAAATGTCGACTCCCCAAACTGAAAAGGAGATCCATGGTTTCCTGGGTAAAATTCAGTACATCAGCTGGTTCATCTCTCAGCTCACTCCGATTTACGAACCAATCTTCAAGTTTCTTCGAAAGAACGTACCAACAATCTAGACAGATGAGTGTCAGGAAGCCTTTGACAAGATAAAACAATATCTTCTCAATCCTCCAGTACTAGTGCCTCCTACGCCAGGATGGCCCCTACTACTCTACATCTCAGTGCAAGAAACCTCCATGCGGTGCGTCCTAACACAGTACGATGAGACAGGCAGAACAGAGCAAGTTATCTACTACATTAGCAAATGCCTGCTGGAGTACAAAGAGAGGTACAACCTTCTTGAGAAGACATGTCTGGCATTGGTCTGGGCAACTCAGCGTCTACGGCACTATCTACTTTCCTACCCGGTAATCCTGATCTCCCGGATGGATCCACTCAAGTACCTGTTGGAAAAGCCAGCCACTGTCGGAAGGATTGCCTGATGGCTTATGATGTTGTCTGAATTCGACATCACGTACATGACGCAGAAATCAATCAAGGGACAGGCGATAGCAGATCACTTGGCCCACAGTTCGACAGAGGACTACGTCTCAGTACATGATCAATTTCCAGACGAAGTCATCCTGTATGCAGAAGCAGAAGCAGAAGAGTAAGAGTACTCCGGCTGAGAGTTATACTTTGACGAAGCTGCCAACAGTCATAGGCACGAGGCAGGAGCAGTCCTAATCTCACTCAAGGGAGCACACCTCCCCATCACATTCAAGCTGAAATTCAGGTGCTCCAACAATGAAGCAGAATACGAGGCATGCATAGCCGGTCTAAAAGAAGCCCTGGGCATTGGGATTGAAGAGATTGACGTCTATGGTGACTCATCCCTAGTAATCTATCAGGCAAAAAAATCTTGGGCCATCCGAGAAGCAAGGCTAGTTCCATACTTGGCCTATCTCAATCTGCTAATCTCCCAGTTCAGAATAATCACATTCAGCCACGGGGCCAGGAATCATAACAGGTTTGCCAATGCACTGGCCACTCTCGCCTCCATGGTTCAGATCCCAGGGGTATCATGCTTTGGCCGATTAAAATCCAACAGCAAGACCAGCCTGCCTACTGTCTTGAGCTGGACGGAGTATCTGACAACAAGCCTTGGTACACTGACATCAAGCAATACCTCAAGGATGGGACCTTTCCTCTCGATGCCTCCAAAACTGACCGGCGGGCAATCCGAAGGCTGGCTATCCAATTTGTTCTCTCTGGAGAGGTCTTGTATAAGAGATCACCGAATCTGATCTGGCTCAAATGCCTGGACACCAGTGAAGCAGGACGGGTAGTCGAAGAGGTTCATAGAGGAGCTTGTGGCCCACACATGAACGATTTCATGCTCTCCAAGCAGATTCTCAGGCTGGGCTATTACTGGTCTACAATGGAAGCTGACTGTTGTAAACATGTACAAAAATGCCACCAGTGCCAGATCTATGCTGACAATATCAATGCACCGCCGACAAGGCTCCACAATTTGACTGCTACCTGGCCATTCTCTACCTGGGGCATCGACGTCATCAGACCCATAGCTCCGAAAGCATCGAACAGACATCGATTCATTCTGGTTGCAATCGATTACTTCACTAAATGGGTCGAGGTAGCCTCCTATGCCAACGTCACAGCTTCTGTGGTTCAACGGTTCTTGAAAAGGGATATCATCTGTTGGTACGGAGTCTTATATGAGAATGTGAGAGACAATGCTCTTAATTTCTGCAACAAGGGGATGACTGATCTCTGCCAGAAGTTCAAAATACAACATCACAACTCCACGCCCTACAAGCCTCAGACTAATGGTGCAGTGGAAGCAGCCAACAAAAACCTAAAGAAAATCATTGAGAATATAGCAAAAAACTACTCTGCCTGGCATGAGATGCTCCCCTACTCACTCATGACCTATAGAACATCCATCAGAACCTCAACTGGGGAAACACCATTTTCTTTGGCTTATGGTATGGAAGCAGTCCTCCCCATCGAAGTTCAGATTCCATCACTCCGTGTGCTAATGGAGGCAGAGATATCAGAAGCAAAATGGGCACATACCCGGTATGAGTAGCTGAATTTAATTGAGAAGCGGCGACTGAAAGCCATCGATCACTCACAGGCCTATCAGAGGCATATGGCAAGGGCATTCAAAAAGAAGGTTAAACCTCATAGCATCAAAGTTGGTGACCTGGTTCTTCGAAAAGTATTGCCAAATCGCCCTGATCCGAGGGGTAAATTCACACCAAATTATGAAGGCTCATACATCGTCTGAGACAAATTCTCCAGCGGCACCCTTCGGCTCGAACAGATGGACGATGATGATCTCCTAGAGCCCGTCAACATAGACAAAGTCAAGAGATACTACGCTTAGGGTCTAGATCCGATAGGCGCTTTGCACTCTTAGCTTCTCAAGAAAATGACAGGAGGCCATCTTTGGCACACTCCTTTTCCCCAACATTGTAAACCCTTTTACAAGAAATCAATGAAATTCGTTAGTTAGCCCCTTTGAACCTAACAGCCTTTCTTTCATAAAACCTTTTCAGGGCACCCTCCCTTGCCAACCCGTGATATTTGCTGAACTACGTCATGACCTGATCCTGCAAAGGATACATAGGCAACCTGACCAATTAGGTGCGGTCACAAAACGGGATAATCATCCCCCAACTCTCCCCAAGCAGAATCTCTTCTCCCCAGAAAGAGACACCTCACCGACTCTCTCCACAGAGTCATTCTCCACAAAGTCCATCCTCCCGACTTCCCCAAATGAGTCGACTTTCAAGTATACAAAATTTTCATCTAAGGAAACCCCAAAATAGAAGTTGAAGCATTCCCAAAGGTCAGAAACTCCCCTCTCCGGACTTTATCCTCAAGCGGAATCCAAGTCTTCTCACTTCCCTCGGCGGAGTCAATACCAAAGTATACAAAATTTTCATCCAAGGAAATCCCAAAATAGAAGTCGAAACATTTCCAAGAAGCAAGGACTCCCTCGCCGGGCTTCGAACCCAACAGAATCGACTTCTCTCAAGAAGAGCATCTTCTCCATCCCCAGTGGAACCAAAAACAAACTCGAGCAGAGACAATCTCTCCCCGGCAAAGATCACTTCTCTTTGTATTCCCCCAACGGAATCACTCTCTCCCCAGCGGAACCAACTCTCTACGAACGGAGAAATTTTCCCTTGAAGAGTCGACCTCTATCAAAGAGAAATTCCCAAAAAAAAAACTCCAATGGAGGACAAATCAACAATCCCTCAGGGTGTCCCAAACTTCAACCCCCTAGCCCACGCTTCATCCTACTCTAAAGTCCTTCTAGATCCCCTAGAAACTACGAGTGCAAGCGCAGTATCACATCCACGTCCCCCAGCAGAAACATCATACTTCTACTCCCCAGAGGAATGCCACTCAGGGCAATGATGGGAGAAGACCTATTTTCCGCAGCAAATCGCAAGCTTACCCAGCCAATCACGGGCATGAGTGAAAACTGGAAACGCCCTCATTGCACATAAATTATGTGATTTCCAAACATAGTCTCGTGACTATGGATAAAAAATGGACAAAAATCAATCAGCTTCGTAGACATGAGGAAAACTGGCAATGGCCTCATCGCGTAAAAATTATGCGAACCCTATGACTTGGTCATTCCAAGGGTAAAAAAGGGAGAAAAAGCTAAAAACCAGTTTGGCAACATTATCCGACAGCAACCAGGCTCATCGGATTCTCCCAGTTACCCCCAACAGTCACAATGGGTTCGTATCCCCAACAGAGAGTCCAATAGGACATATCTCCAGCAGATGAGCGACGTCCTAAGCATCCCCCAGCGGAGAATCCTTCGAAAGGCATCTCCCCCAATAGGTGTACGAATATCAGAAAATCCTCAACACGCCTCAAACTCCCCAGCAGTGGTCCACAGCAGAAGTCCACTACTCGGCAGAGCCCCAATGGCAAGCAAGTGAAATCACCAGCAGATTCCCAGCAGAAATCTCCAATGGCTCACAACAATGCTCTTTCCTAGCAAGAGTTTAGAAGCCCATCAGATAAGCTTATTCCTGGATAAGGCCGTCAGCCTGCCATAACATCCGGACAAGCGTGTCCATCCCCTGCAGCATCTGGCTCTGAATCATGCTCCTATCTCCAAGAGTGATGAAGGATGCACAAATCCCTTTTAAGCCCTAATCTAGGCAATTTACTGGCAAATTAGAAAGCTAACTAAGCATTTTGTCAAAACCAAAATCTTTGCAAAAAGTCTCCTACGATTTCTAAAAAGATTTTTCAAAAACAACTTTTTACCAACCTTCATTAAGCAGCCCCGGCAAGCCAGCAGAGGAAGCCGACGCCGCGCATCTCCGCCATCTGTAAATCACCATAGAGTCATGTAAAAGCATTTCCGTCTTAATCCCTGCATGATAATATAGCATCATATCCACATGATCAAGTTTTAGTCCACCTTGGGCAACTCCACTTCTGCAGGCATCATGCCTCGGAATCTCCAGACACCCCCATATGTCCTTGACATCCCGTGTGTACCTTTACAAGGTACACCACCTGCATGTCCCCCCTTTGTGACAGCCCGTGTGTCCACGACATCCTGGTGCTCCGTGACAATCTCATCACACTGCAGTCTCATTATCCTGTCCTCCTTTGTGACACCCCTGCATGTCCAAGACATCCCGTGTGTACCTTTACAGGGTACACCACCTGCATGTCTCCCCTTTGTGAAACTCCCATGTGTCCTCGACATCTTGGTGCTCCGTGACAATCTCAACATACCGCAGTCTCACTAGCCTATCTTCCTTTGTGACACTCTTACATGTCCAAGACATTCCGTGTGTACCTTTACAGTGTACACCACTTGCATGTCCCCCTTTTGTGATGCCCCCGTGCGTCCTTGACATCCTAGTGCTCTGTGACAACCTCGTCACACCGCAGTCTCACCAGCTTGTCCCCTTTGGAGACACCCCCCGTGTGATCTCGACATACGAGTCTCCAGCACTCACTGCATGTCCCTTCTAGTGACGTCCCCGTACGTTCTTGACAGCCTAGGTCTCCATTGATGTCGAGTCAACATGCCGATACCTCGCCTGTTATGACATCCCAGGTCTCTATTGACGTCGAGTCAACATGCCAACACCTTGCATGTCCACCACATACGAGTCTCCGTCGATGAAAACATACCTCGTCAGCACTTCAGCACTCACCGCATGTATCTCTAGAACACCTCGTGTGTTCCTGACACCTCACTTGTCCTTCCGACCGATTTGGTAGATCCGCCCCAGGAGACACCGTTTCAGTTGCAACTTCCCCAGCCTCTCGCTATCCCCTATCAGTGGTCTGAATCATTTTACATGCATTCACCCATTTCCAAAACGCTCTCGGGTGGAAAAATCGGATGATGTCCATTCCTTTGTCGTATCAAATCGTCCGAATTCAGGCATTCCCCAGCAAAGAGGGCCAGCTGTAAAGCACCCATTTGGATAGCACCGCCTATCCCAAGGTTGGGTCAGTTTTCCTTAACCATGGTTAAAATCCCTAACCTACCCCAAAGGTAACCCTAGTTAAAGCCTCCCTATTAACCCTTAGTAAATCCCTTGACGCGTTAGGCAGGGCCCTGCAATCCGAGCCAAGCCCTAGTCGAAAACCTAAAAAAGCCCTAACCCGTAGGCTGTGGAGCCCTCAGCCCTTAGGCGTTAACACCCCTAAGACCTCAAACTTATAAAAGTCTCCGCCTGAGCCCAAGCCTAATGCCCAATCAAATTTAAAACCCCACTTGAGTGCATTCAGACCTGGGCCAAGCCTGATGTGATTGGCAAAATCCCATGGGTCGTACATGGACTTACCGGACACCCCATTTTTTAAAAGATTGGAGGGATACATCAGCAATCCCGTTGCCGACACAAAACTCTGGAATCTTACAATGTTGTTCTATAGCAACCACATCCCCCTGGCAGCTCAGGCACGCCCTGTGCGAACCCCGACCCCGATTGGTAAAGCCCCCTCTGCCGGCCACTGTAGCCACCTCCCCACCATCTATAGACAAATCCCACTAGTGTCCAAAGGGGGATCTCCAAACTTCAGACCAACCCTACCTTCACTCATGCAAAGCAAGAATCATAGCCGAGGCCCCCTGCCCAGAATCGAAAAGCCCCCCAAGCCTTCCCTCAATCCATATTTGCCATCCAAGAGAGCATCCACTTATGCCCACACGCAACTCACTCGCACAACACACTGTAAGCGCAAACCAAGACCACAACAGCGTACACACTGCAGCTCTGCACACCAGCATGCCATGCGAAATTTAGCAGGGTAAGGAGCTTCCCCCTACCCACCTTTGATATTTGTTTAAGCAGCTGTGAGCCCCTGACCACCTTCCAAGGGACGCTTAGTTCATCTTTATGCAAGAAAAGCCCTGTGGGTGTTCTTTCTCACCTCCTTCGATGTGTGTAGACGGACCCCACTAAGGGGTACAAAGCACCGTGCCGTAGCCGTGGGACCGTTCTGGGGGGGGGATATACAACATACAGAACTGTAATGAGGAACCCTGGGATCCCCACAATAGCATTCCCCTGTGGCAATTTTTCCAGTTTTACTGAAAAAGTCTAGAATTGAATTAGCACGCCTTGCCGAAGGCCCGATGCATTTTGTAGTTTTTTGAGCTGTGGACCGCCGCTGGTGGGCATTTCAGGCCAAACACAGGCCACTGTGTTGTTTGGTCTTGCCTCCCCCGGCGGGATTTCCTCTTCATACAAATACAACAAACCCTTCAGATAGCGTGTAAACATTGGGTTAAAACCCACAAACCATAGAGCGGACAAATGTCGCATCACAGTGCCGACATTCTGATTTTTATGTAACAAGGCAAAATAGACTTGGCCCCAAAACTGATAAGGGCCCCCCAGGGGGGGGGTTGTGGTCCCATGAGAAGCTATATCCAGGACCAAAACTGTTGACCCCGATCCTTGCTTACAAAGCCCAAGGCTGTGTTCACCCCAAAAAATAGGTCAATCTCCTAAACTCAATTATGGATTTACAAAATTTGACAAAAATCACACCTCTGGGTCGGCAGCACCTTGCGAAACAGGGGGGTACTGAAAACTTGGAGTTGGGGAATTGGGGGTCTATACCAGATGGGCCACACGCAGGCCTTGGGCCCTCCTTGGACCTACGACCTAACCCCTGGTACCCACCCGAGTCTACCCAATACCGTTCCCATCGGAAAAAACCATATTTATACGATGGGATATAATATTGACTATATGTGCAAAAAAACCTTAAAGCATGGTTAGTATAATTTGACAAAGAGTATAAGGAACAAAAGTCTAAAGGAAAATCCTGAAAAATACCGCAAAGATTCAAAATTATAGAAATACGGGGTGGTAAATTTGGGATCATGCCTAACAGTTCATATCACCATGGTATACGTGAGGATAAAGGATCTTTAACCATGGTTAAGGGCACGTGGTAGGCCAAAAATGGTAGGGGCCTATTTAAAACTTGGTTGAAAGGGTGTCCCTAACATCCCAAAAGAGGACAATGACAATGTCACAACATGCCCCTGCCTTGGTAATCCAGACTGGGAACCTGGTTAGAAAAGGAACGCATGTTACCATGTTAGCTCATTTGAACTTGGGTAACTTTGGGAACATCACGCACACTAAGATCCATAATGCAGCACTTAACCTTAACCTAAGGCCTACCGGGCCGACAGCCTACCCGCTTTGACCTAGAAAAAAGACTACCGGGGCCAACCCGACGCCTACCGGCGTTAACCCTAGTGCCTACACCTAAAGAGCCGAGAGAAGGAAGGGTCCAGCCACCCGGCTTACCTAGGCGCTACCGGCGTGGATCCAAAGCACTAACAACGGCTTAACCTGGCCTGGCAGAGCCTGGAAGAACCAGTAGCCTACGGATTAACCCTTATGGCAGTACCGGTCCCAACCTTTCTTTGAAATGAGCCAGAACCCTAGTCTACCTAACTTCTCCTCACCTATCGCCCTAAAGTAACCTAAGTCGGGGGGTTTTCAATGCTAATGGCCTGACTGAGCACCAGTCATCAACTCAAAGCACTTACCACTCGAGTCAACTCCAAACCCATAGTCTACCGAACAGAGGAAAGTGACCTAATCCACCCTTTGTGCACACCAACACAACCCCCTAGCCTCAGAAAAAAACCCTCAGTAGCCAGAGCTGGCGAGCTCGGATCTGTGTCG
>JABCRI010001045.1:0-43030 GCA_015143295.1 Tetracentron sinense | reverse complement strand
CAACGAGTGAAACTGAAAAATTCGTGTGAACTTGGCTTGCCCAATTAAGGGCAGTGGAGTTTTGTACGTGTGGAAAGATCGCAGATACGGGTATCTCTGTCCATGATGATCTTCTCCGTCTCATAGTGCAGGCGGGTGTGCCTCTTTGATCTTGAAAATCTCAGTCACCGAAACGGACATCAAGCAAGTAATATGCACATCTTTTCCAAGGCGCAAGGGGTTGGCATGAAATCAAGTGCAAAATCATGTGAGCATCCTCTTCAATTTATTTGTTCTAGAACTTGAGGCATGGCTGGGTCAGGCAGAGCCATTTCATATGGGCGTGCGCTGATACTTTATTGCACGAAGGCTTAAGCATTAATTGCCTTCCTTTATGAAGTCCTTCTGTCCAAATATATTGTAATCATCAATTTGCTTCAAACAGACATGCATTTGCGAGCACTTGTATCAATTCTTCACCTTCTCGTTTGATTTGGAATTGAGGTCCGATATGTATAAGACTTTCTATGTGTATGCTTAATAAAATCCTCGGTCTATGTACATAACTAATGAACTATTGGCTATATAATTTCCTGTGCTTTACATATAACAGGCAACAATCATTTGCTAAATCCAAATAGTCAATCGTCCAACCCTCGTTTTTCTCCCCACCGAGTGGAGTGTTTCGGCATTCAGCCGCTCGACACGTAGTGTGTGGTGTTCCACTCTCAGGGGGGAGTCCCGGCGACAAGGATCAGGAACTGAGAATGGGGAGGAAGGGCGGGAAAATGTTAAACGACATAACAAATATTCCATCACTATGATAAAAAAATGCTGCATATACTGCAGAAACCGAGGAAGGAGAATGCTCCAATGATTGGGGAGAATCTGAGCATTGTTGGGGGGCATAAACTTGTGTGTCTGTGCGAACACGGTTTGAGAATGGAATGCAGTATTTTGGTGGGAAAATAATGCTTGGTAGCGCTGTTTAAACTGCACGAATTTGGCACTTACACGCATTCATCAGAGACTACACCGAAATTAGTCGATTTGGACAAGCTTGTAGCCATGTCACAGATGCTTAATCCAATTCGTTCTGTAGCTCGAGACACCCTCAAAGTCCATAGTAGAGCTGTTTATATTCTTCGCACTTTCTTGTGCAATTCAAGATCCTACACATCATGCAATTTGGCTTAATTGACGGCCTGACGACCAAATCTTAATCGCGCTGAGTCTCCTCCATTATCTTAACATCACTTCTTTTCCTTCTTTTCATGGAAGACTCATGGTTTTTTATGAAACAATCAAAAGATTGACAATAGAAGAGCTCCATGTCATATTAGAGTTAAAACCCTTTGCCTATCTCTAGATAACTCCTCTCCCCGGGTTCCAATCATCATTTGGCTGGCAGAATTGGCCCGTTAGCACAGCCTCGTGGCCTTACTAGTTTTTGACGAGTCTCCGAGACATCATGGCTTCGTGATTCTTTCGCGTACTCTGTACCACCAACTGCTTGAAAAATAAATAAAAAAGGTCTTTACTGTTTCTTTCTTCCTCACTTCCTCTCATGCTCTCAACTGGAAAAAGTGACGATTCTCTTTTCTATTCACTAAAATTGACTTTCCTAGCTATAGAGTGGTAGGTGGATTTCTATTAGCTCACTTTCCTTTTAGAAAATAAAACCTTCTGTCTGGCTCCTCCCCCGTTGGGTCGCTACCTCCCTCTGGATCCTCGAGCGAATAGGGGTGGGAGATAGGGGCATCATAAATATAACGGATAGGGAAACACCATTATGTCCACTATCACCACCCCTTCCACCATCTCCCTTTACACTTGGTTCTTCTAGTGATGAGTCGATTCACAATCTCAGGGGTTGGATCCACAAATGACAAATGGAATGAACAATTTTCAAGCCTGTTGAATTTGAGCTTTTACTGTGGTCTATTTCTTTTTTGTCTTCTCCTCTTCATCTGTTCTTTTTTTGTCGCCGCTTTGTTTGCGTTGCTATTGCCATTGATTGACCACTGCTGTTTGGCTGCAACTATCAGGACAATCTCTAGTGCCAGGTGCCCACTCACGTATCCCTGACACTCACAGCGCAACATCGAAGTCAATAGATGATTAATTCCTCCGTCACTCTCGTCTAAGTTAATGACAAAACCACCCACTTTTCTTTTTTGAAATAGCAACCTTTCTGCAAGTTTGCATAGTGAGCACTTTGGAGCCACTTATTCTAGTTTTGATCAACCGCTTATTGATTAGTCAGACCACATATTATCCCCACACAAACTTTTACACTTATGTCCGTCTTGTTTTTCTCTTATTTCTTTGCAATATTTTTGATTCTCATTTCTTCGAAATGCTTTTAAAAAAACCATGCAACCGCATGTTTGAAATGAACTCGACTACCTAGGCAAGAAAAAAAAGCTCAGCAAGTTGAATCACATTGATATAGGGTGTAAAGAGAAGATTCAAGTATATACCAGTACACTCCATTAACATTTTTCTTAATCTGCCAATTTGTAATCCATACAAGTGAAACCAGTTATATTTATGTTTTAATATAGATGTCGCAACCCAAAATCCGCCCTTGAGTTATGGGACTTTGCCTCTAACTTATACTCCCACGTCACATTCAAGAACCTTAAAGCAAGCTAAAGCGGAAACCTAAAATATCTAACAATACTTAACAACATTCCAAGTTCAACACAAACTAGTACGGTAAGAGTTTAAAAAAGAACCCCGTGGAACTCCCAACTTTTCAAACAGTCTAAGTCAATATACACATCACTCTCCACCCTCTCAACAATAACAATGTCATGCCACTTTTCAATGCCCTTATCATCTCCTGTATTTCTCCTCAAGACCTTCTTCTTCGATGTCCTCCTATACCCAAGAGCTGGAGCACCAAATGTCGAAAGGTGGACCTCCGACAATAACAGTTCATCTGAGCATTGAAGACTCAACGAACAACTACTAATAATGAATTTAGAACATAACCGGATTTCTTGCACTTCATATTCCCATTTCAAAACCATTATACTTCATTCAGATCGGCAAATAAAACTTGATATCAATGTTCATACTTTTCGAAACTATATACTTTACTTTACTTCTTTGAAAACCAAATACCTTTATATTTTCTTTCATGTCTTTCACATTCCCATTAACCATCTTCCATTTCTTTATTTACTTGCCAAGTTGACATTTTGTTGAGATGCAGGTAACTACCGTTTGTATCTTGGTTAAGCACACTAATAACCTCCCAAAAACACCCTTGTTCCACTTCTTTTTACTTGAGATCAGATGACTCATGGTTTGTACCTAGTTTAAGTACACTAACATTCTCCAATAATAATATATTTTTTTACTTTAGATCAGGTGACCGAGTTGTTGTACTTGGTCTAAGCACATCATCACCCTCCCAATAACATTTCTTTTTTCATATTTACCTAGAACAATATGACTAGTAGCTGTACATGGTCTAAGCACACATAACATCTTTTTATAACATATTCTTCATTGTTTACATGAATCAATGGCTAGTGGCTGTACTTGGTCTAAAGCACACTAATCATCCTTCCAAGAACATCTTTTCCTTCTTTCATCTTCTTTTGCTTTACTTTTCGAGAGTATCCGATTTTAGACAAAATCTCGATCATGCAATTTCAATTGTTCATATAACATTTGTGAGTACATATAGGCAATAATACTTCAATAACATGATCACATCCTTCATTATCAATTCATAGTTTCTAAACATACTCACAATATAGTGAGACCATAATTCATTTCTTAAAACATGCTCTTCAAAAAATCAATACATCATGTCTCCCATTTCAGAAAGAATTCCCTACATTAACATTTCCGAAGCATACATAGGGCATTGCGTAAACAACATTATCTTCATCTTTAATTTAATAAGGAATATTTCTAGGTCATTTGTAGGGCTTAACAACTACTTCAATTCATCATTTACATGCTATTCATTGCATTGCTTTCTCGTGATAAATCACCAATAACAATCAATAGTGTAGGATAATCTTCAACCCATCAAGAATAACATGCTTTGTTCACTCTCAATTAACTAAAGAATTACAACAATATTATTTAGTAGGAGAGTATCGACCTTCCCAAGGCAATCCATTTATCTAGTGCTTTGGAAGGCTTGAGGAGGAATCCAAACTTTTCCTTCCTTCTCTAGAGCTTGCTCTTCTGAACCCTAGAGTTTTCTCCTCTCCTGCCAAATTGGGTGAAAAAACCTTAGGATATTCTAAACCCTTGAATTAGAGGTCCTATTTATAGTCTACCGTGGGTTTTTTAAAACCCAGAAAAATCCGGACTTAGCAAACAATTTTTAAAAAAACGTTTTAACGATGATTTGGTTCAAACAAAAAGTTTACATTTCTTCCGAACTATATATCTTCGACAAAAGTGTGCCCTTCGAACGGAAATGGATGCGATTCCCACTAAATTGAGATTTTTCCTTGGCTCGTTTCGAACGCCTAGAGAATTCTTTGAACAATATCCCAAATTCCTTTTCTTTCACTGTTTGTTTTGTTTGCTCCAACCTTTTGTTACTTTTAAACCAATTCAGATATAATTTAGGATGAATTAAATCATCATACATTCATAAGACATTGATCATAAGTAATAAACTTAATGTTTGAACCATTTACTCTTGATGAGTATGGTATTTTCTAGGCTGAACATCCGGCCCTCTACAATAGAATGCTTTCCTTGCAAAAGAATAAAAATCTATACACTGAATTAAAAATTTTTGAAAAAAGAAAAACTGTCTGCTAATCAATATTCACTTATGACATTGCGAAAAATTTAATGCAAAAAACATATAACTAAAAATTCCTCCGGCGACAATAATAGATGTTTTTTTCATTTGCTGATGGCGTCAACGTTTGTTATTTTCACTCCTCTCATAAACCGGTCACAAAGTTTCAATCCAGCCTGTCTACCCGCTAAGTAATTCTTCTAGCATTTTGCTCTATTGCAGAAACAGTGTTCTACAGATCCTTTTCCCATTCTTTAACAACCCAGGTTTTCCGACTGCTTATGCATCCTGCACATACACAGATTAGATCCATCACAGGGAACCAAACGGGTTTAGAAATATTGAATAATTTTTAAGATATGCACACTGTTTCAAGACTCAAATTAGTTTATCATCAGGGCACATGTAGGAAGTAGCATCAAAATGGTACACTATTTGTCCGTTTTGTTGCCAATACCATCAATTCTACAACGGTAGGTCCCCCCTTATTGATTCTAATCCTACTTTCATAGATCATCAATGTCTGGCCAAGGGTAATGTCCTTATTCCCACCAAAGATATCAAAATGTTGTCATATCCTAAAAGGCTTCAAGCATCTGGAATATGTCTTAGTTGGGAAAAGAAAGTCACTAGTGTCGTGAAACTATTACCTTATTATGTTTTAGGATTTCAATCTCTAACATATCCATTCCTTGAGTTTAAATTGAAGTGAAACACATAACGGATAATTTGCTTTATAAGTGCTCAGAGTGTCCCCTGATTTCTCCTGTTTACTTGGACCAATTATAGACGATATTATAATATGTCGCTAGAAAGACAAAAGCGATGACTGAGTAGTTTGTTCCATTGCCCACTTTTCCATTAACACTTAGATTCCTTCATAGAAACTAAATTGATCAAAACCAAGTATACATCTTGTGTTAGTTAGATTCCTTTGAAAGAATAAATGGATTTTTTCTTTCTTGGACACTATTCTCACTTCCCCATTGCTCCTTATTATATTTACATGTAACGCGGAAGTGATTTTTAATAAATAGTAAAGAGTATAATATTATGTTAGGGTTCAGTTGCTCTGTGAACTATAAAGCTGATTATATTTATCGCTAAAGAGAGATACGGGTAACC
Organism: Tetracentron sinense; assembly: GCA_015143295.1. Classification (NCBI taxonomy): domain Eukaryota; kingdom Viridiplantae; phylum Streptophyta; class Magnoliopsida; order Trochodendrales; family Trochodendraceae; genus Tetracentron; species Tetracentron sinense. The sequence continues at coordinate 37,137 of JABCRI010001045.1, read as the reverse complement.
AATCAACGAATTATGTCTATGATACCATTACCAAGTGGTGCCGATGTGCACCTTATAAATATCCAATAAAATGTGTCTGTATCAACCCTTCCCTTTTTCCTTTCTTCCCCATTTCTTTCACATTGAACAATAATTTGATTATGGCAAGTAAATTAAATATTGCATATATTTACTGCTCATAAGTCATAAACAACTAAATACTTTCGCTAGTAAAACAACAGGTTGATAATGATCATGGGACCTTTCTTTCCTCTAGACCTATGCATCTCGCATGTGTGGAAGAAAAGAACATCAACACAATCATAATACATAAATCGTAATCAGAACATCCCTATGTTATATGTACAACATAAGCTCCTAATTCAAGTTGTAGTCACTCACTAACCCCTTTTGGTTTCAAAACTACACACTCGAGTTGTTTTCCTGTTCATTTTCAACCGAAACCAAGGAAACGCGGATCATAGGCCGGAATCCCCATAATTCAAGGGCAATTGATCCACCCTTTTGAACCAAGTCACCGGGATCAAGCCTTGGAATTCGGAATCCTCCGAACAGGACATCAGCTATTCCTCCTCCTTTCATCCGGCACCATGCGAAAACTATGCATCCTTTTCTCCAACAGTTTTGGCTCCAAACTAAAGGCTCCCTGAATATCAGAATCACGAATTGTGGGAATTCTATCCATACCAGTTTAAAATGTCAATGCCATCAAAAGGAAATTATCTAGCTAGCTTTGTATTGTAGCCCCTCCTTCTGCATACTCATGCTCCCTACAACACAATTGTGCGAACGAGAAATCTTGGCCTTCAAATGTGGCGGCGTGGGGTTTATTTCTCAGAGATCCTTCTGTCTTCCTCGCCTACAGCTTTCTTAACTGGCATCCAAGAGTGTTTCCCGCCACCACGACTTTCCCATACATATCATTGTTTAAGGAAATATGAAAAAGATATTTTAAATTTAACCATCCTCAAGATGATGACACCCAAGGCAAAGAAGCAAGTGATAAATAAGATTTCTCTTTTAGTAATCTTTCTAGTTTCCAATAAGTTAACTGTGTTTATAACCAACGGAAGTCCAATTTCTATCCCTCCATAGAGATTTACCAGAACATGCGATGGAAAACAGAACTAAAATGGAAAAAATCTCAACATTTGTCCGTGAATCCACTTGCCGCTCTTAAACTTGTTTTTATGTGAAATATATATGACCAAGCGAAGATGGTCTAAGGTCAATCGATATCGGTTTCAGCCACAAAAGAATGAACACAAGAGCAATCACCTTAATAAATTTATCTCCACCATTCTACGTAACCAATTGTTAATTCTCACCACTGGTTCCAATTGTCTTATTGTCCCTCCACGCACTGATACCCAGATCATCAGCATGCATTCTGCTAACAAAAATTCTTCACTAGCATTTTTGTCTAGATGAGTAATGGTTTCTTGGATCTCATCCCGATTTTTAATAGAACTAGGGATTTCCAGAACAGCGTTCACGCCAAGTTCCCTATGCCCTGCAGATATAAAGCGCAATTGTAGAGACCAAATTTAATTTCTCCTCTCGGCAGCGGATCCTTTATATGAATTTCCTACAATTGTCTATTTTAAATGCACAATGTGTTTTCTATGAAGAATTAATGTGGACTGCCAGATTATAACGTCTTTATTTATAATATAGTAATTGTTTATTATTAGTAAAAATTTTAAAATTTTCAAGTTCTGGGTTTACGGGGTCCTCCCGGTACCCATAAAAAGGTTAATATTTTATTTTCTTAACATTCTAGAGTCTAGGGTTCAAACCTTGGGTTCTAAGTACTCTAACCCCGATGTTTTGAGATCCACTATCTCACATTCATCCGACTTGATGAGACATTTTGACCTCCAAGGAATTAAAATTTGTGGACATCACTAATTTAACAGAAGTGTTCCCCTTGAATAATGTTTCTAAACAAGCATAAAATCCCTAATTCTGATACGAGTCAAAAGTTTTCCGGATCATTACCGGAACACGTTCTGATTTTAAAAAAATGGGTCCAATCAATCGGCCAAGGTTCGTCGCGTCGCCGGCCAAACTTGTTAGATCTCGGTTGGCAACGGGAATGCGCAAACAGCATTGTGATTATTCCACTTATTTTTAGTATTTGGGTCCCCAACTCTAGTAAATACTGCCTTTTAATTCAAACGCTCCTGAATAGTTTCCAAGAGATTCTTCCTAAACCTAAAAATATCTTTCTAAGAGAGCTAAAGGGAGAATCCTAGAGATTGAGAGATTCGGTCAAGAAGAAGCCACACCAGACATCTGAAGATCGATGATCGAGTACATCCTTACTTCGTAAGTGTCTGATTCGCAGAAGCTATCAAGGAAGGTAAAGCCTTCCCCTAGTTCTCATTTATACTACTGATCCTTAGTGTGTGTGAACTTTAATGACAATGATCTATGAACTTATTAAAAGGAAGATCCAAGGATTTTGATCACCCTTCCTGCAAGTGTTTTTCATTACTACCGTAAATATGGATTTCCCTTCCACTAATAGAGTAATCATTAATGTAAATAAGAATGTAGAGTCACGTATCTAAAAATAAGAAATAGATCAAGCATGTTTTATAATAGTATATCCTTTAAGTAAGATTCCATATTTTAGAGATTTCCTCATTATGATTTTCTTATGTAATATCAACAAGAGGAAATTATGAATTTTGTGGTGTATATATAGATGATAATGGAGGAGAAGATGGATGTTTGATTGTGGATGCCTATGATCTTGATGCGAATTGTGATGTGTTTGTGAAATTAGGGCTTTTGTCTAATTACTTGGTATGCTATTATATGCTTCACATTTCTGCTGATTTTTGATTGGTTTGAATTATTGATTGTGAAAACCCTACATGAGCTGTTTAAAATTGATCAACCATTAGTATATTATATGCTTTAATTAGATTTATAATGTCAATTGCTAGATGATATATTTGGTTAAAACAAACCCGTGAATGATGGTTTGTGTGGCTTTGGAGTTTTTATCTGGCGGCATTAGTCTTAGTATTTTTGAAAACCCTTGACCGATAATTACGGATGCTATTTAACTGAGGGTGTCAGCGGTTCCACTTCACATTCACAATCAGATCACGAATATACAAGCTGATAAGAAACAAATTACAGTAGTTCCCATAAGTAGCTAGGTACAAAACATTAATGCATTAGTGAGTTTGCACTACCCCGAGTACTACCATTTTACGATCACAGCAAGATAAGCCAGCAAATTATCACAGCAGCAAGCCGTGTGTCCCGGCTACTGTTGTTTAACCTTATGCATCCGGATAATGTGCAAAAACAAGTCCGCGCGCAATCATATAATGTGCTAAGTGCCGTATGCACGGATAATGTGCAAAAACTGTGATCCTCGTAAGAGTAGATTATATGTAGTTTTCTACCCATATTGGGGTATATTTTTTTAAGTTATGCTAGTGCATGATGTTTGATGCATTCTGGCAAAGAAAGACATCAAAAGTAAGATAAGAAAGACCAGGCAGAAAGTAATACAAGTAAAAAAAACAAGCACAAGTGACCCGTTAAGAATTGAAAAGACAAGATGTTTCCGCCCTCTGATTTATTGGATGCGAATTGTCAATTGATTGTTACATGTATTTATCTTACTTTTTTGAATTGTTTACATGGTTTTTTATATACGCTGGAGTAACTTGTTACGCAGCCAATACTTTGTTGTCGGCAGATCGGATTTGTTATTTGTGCTCCGGAGTCTTGAGTTGAAAGGAGACGTAAAGGAAGATGTTACAGTGATCCATGCCGCAGAGGAACGAGATTCTCGTGGATGGTCTTACTATTGTTTTAGTTATTAGAATTGTCAAATTCGCAGAGAAATTTGTAATTAACTTATTATGGATTTATGTTTTTATTATGGTGGTTGAGAATCTGATGGATGATTCAGACTATTTTTATGTCAGTTTAATTACCTATTTTACTTTATGTCGTTGAGGTATTAAATTTATTCAGTGTAAAAATTTTTAAGTTTAGTATTTTGTTATGCCCTTTTAAAAGCTATTACATTATTAAGTCACGTGCCAAAGTTTACCTTCCTCCCTAGGGGGGTTTTTGGGGCGTGACCGAGTACAGATATCAATTCACGTGAAAAGTAAGCACCTTTATCATAAAATGACATATTGAGTCACTACATAATTTTGCCATGATCAAAGGAAGAAATATTTTCAAAAGTATGGATACGAAAAATCTAAAAATAAAGGAAAATCAGTCCACTTACTAACCTCACCTGTCAAAAGTTGATCAACAGACTAACCACATTTGTATAGACAAGAGCCTCCATAGAAACATGCATACTAATCAACAGTTGCAGCTCGTCATATCCTGGTTAGCTATGATTCCATTTGTTAACCTCATCCTCTAATACACAAACTATACAACTTTGAAACCATTTTGAGAAATATATGAGAAATCCATTAATTAACATATTTTATTTATTCTCCAACTTACCTTGCAACCTACTGTATCTGCAATGATCTGTCAGTAAGGGTGCTCATCAGAGCCCAGCATAACTTGACTCTCCGAATCCCTTTCCACAGCACATCATCCTTGCCAGGATATGACGAAGCACCATGTTCCACTAGAGATAGCAAAGTCCAGAGAATTCTTCATATCTTAAGGCTCAATCACCTATAATTCTTATTAGTTACCTAAGTATATATAATTCTAATTTTTTAGCCACCTAGGTTCCAATATCTAAACCCTGTGCCATGTCCATCATGTAATTGAAGCAGCAACACAGTAACGATAGTCTGCTCTGTAAGGTTCACCAATATTGTTTCCATTCCTCCCAATCTGAAACCACAAAACCCGCAAGAGAATACCTTATAATGGATGTTGCTTTTAGAACTCCAATCACACGAATAGAATAGAAAATTTTTAAAGACTAACTTCTTTTATGATAGATAAAAGAATTGCCTTTGGGGCAACTAGATTTGGAGACATACGAAGACCTTTTGCTTTTTTTCTTCCACGTTGTTGCCTAACGATGAGAAGATATAAAAAATAAAATTATCTATATAGAATTGACTTCATATTGGAAACAAAAAAGGTTTGTGTTCAAGTGATTAAAAATACGGCTTCGTGGATGGATCGTCTCCACCCGAACCCTATACGTATCGGTTTCGGACCGATCAGATAATCTTTCTTTGGGTACTTTTTTTTTTGAAAAATCAATCAAATGTAAAAAAGTCCAAATGAATTATAGTAACCAATTTACTAAATTAAAGTTCATGAACCACTCAAAAAAAGTAGGAACACAATTACATTATCAATGATGAAAACATAAATAACGAATAACCATACATATCACCTGTTTGGTATCAATATAAATCCCTATAGTGAGTTACCGAAACTAGACGTAGCGTCTGTTTCTATCGTTTTCGCTGATTTTTATTTCCATGTTGTGTTTATTGCCTTAATTTGGCTACACATTTTTGGGGGGGCGCGTATATAGGGAAGAGAGAACAACAAAGTAAATATCCGCTATTTATAAAAGCTCTTCTAGACAGAACAAACATAATACGAATAAGTGGTATAAAACAAACAGGAACTAAGAATGTTTAGAGTTTTAGTAGATACAGGTTCAAAAAGATATGTTAGAGCATTCCAAAATTAGTCCATTACGAGAAGGTGTTTGACACCTTGAACCCTAAGCTTCCTCTTTCAAATATTTGTGAGGAGAAAGTGGTGACCATGCAATCTGACACCATTCCAGCTGGTATAGGATGCCATTATAGTCGAGACTCCTTGAGCAAACAGTCCAGATAAGGTCTCATGTGGATCCTCTCCAAATCAGCAAAGGATGATTTGGTATCACCCTCCATTAACCCTAGTTCAGGACCCCCATCTCCAACAAAATGCTTAGCGCATGCAATAATATTTTTTCTGTAATTAAAGAAAGACCAATGAGTGAAAAGTCAAACAGAGCACGCTGAAGCAATTTGTCCATCAAATCAAGAGATGTAACATTTATAGAAGTTTTAAGCCAACCTAAGAGACTATAAACATGTACAAAGTAACCATTTGAGAATCAGATCATGAACAAGAGAATTGGAAGAAATTAGTGTGAGAGACAAGTAGAGAAGGAATTATCACCAAGTGATTGTAAACTCTTGTCAGGTAAGATCATGCAGGATCAAAAACTGTTATAACTTACAAGATAATACTCAATATAGACTCAATCCTGAGATCTCCCTCATATCAGAGGTTGCTCCTTAGAAGAAAAGAATTCAGTTTTTGTTAATATGCAGGATCAAAATCTGCTATAAGATAGTACTATATAGACTCAATCCTGAGATCTCCCTCACATCAGAGGTTGCTTCTTAGAAGAAAAGATTGCAGTCTTTGTTAATATGAAGATGTTTCATTCATGTTAATTTGGAAGTAACAATCACGTCAATGGAAAAAACTATGGGTGAATAGACTTTTTCTCTACCTTCCAGCTACGTAAGGATAACCGTTAAGGTGTCCTCCAGGCGGTACACCCTGTAAGCCAGAAACAATGGAGGTCATGCTTCTCACAAGTTCAGTGTCCTCACTGAAGCTCTCGTAACATCTTCCCCATCTCGGATCTTTAATGACCTGTCACGACCCTTCCTGGTAAATGTCAAAACACTAAAAAAAAGTCTCTACAAGTGAAGAATCACATTGTCATGGTCACCATTAGTTCTACTTGTATTGATTCAATGAATTCAGTTGTTCCTAACAGTTCTCATAATCTCACTTAAAATATCCATTTTCTGTTATCATATGCGCCTCAAGTGGAATGACAAAAGGCCACATTGAAGCCTATCGACCATACATCTGAACTTATACGCTGTGTTCTGATGATCAGGATGGTGGTCAAGTGTTGCCTATTGAGGAATGCACAAAGGCTAGATATGCAACTTGTGGCCCTGAAGCGCACCCTTGTCAATTGGCTTCAGGCAGGGGCAGAGCCAGGGGTGAAGTTTTCAAGAAAAAAATAACTTTTATACTATATTATTTAATTAGTTAAGAGGCCATAGCCATGGGGCAACAGGGGCAGCCCCCCCTCCCCCCACCCCCACACACAAACACAACTTTTGAAAAAGAAATAAACATTCTTCACAAACAAACGAGATGGCTCACGAAGTTGGTTCTAAATTTTTTTGCAATGGGCTATGCCACAGTGCCACTACACCCTCTGGACCCAGAATATTTTGTACCCGCCCAATCATTCTTCACAAACCCATCAACACTTATTAACGTTATCAATCGACCTTGGATCCGCCCCTGGCTTCACGCACCTAATATAATGGTAAATGATAAGAGTCGTCCTGAGGACCAGAGCCAGGTGTTTAGGTCCTTAGGGCTATTGTTGGATTGCAAGTCTTCCAGACGTGACAATTCGATTTTTTGTAGACGACTCAAGGATTTACAATCCAAAAGAGCGGGCCTAAGATATAAGTATTAATTGGGTACTCTCTCTTCTGCAATAAACTGTGTGTATAAATTACTTACAGCGACAACAGGACCATAAGTATAATGTATGCCACTAGCTCTAACTTCCAGTGCAGTTGCAGCTCCAATCCTTTGGACCAAATCTCTGTCTCTGTAAAAGTAAAGAAATAGAATAGATAAATGCTGGACCTGAGACCTATTGTCCCAACATCCTCCATGAACTGCATTCATTACACATCAAATGGCTCCTCAATCAGAGTAGCATCTACCATATGGCCTTACCCAGAGATTGTTCTTATTTCCCAAGGTGTTCTTATAGTGTGAGTGTGTGTGTGTTCATACCATAAAGGGTACAATTTGTTGCCCCATCTGTTCATTTGAGTAAATTCCCATCTGATTGGTAAAAAACCCCATTGATGGGCAATTGCCAAACAATCAAATCAGATTATTCTAACCACCAATCAGTGAAATTTTTCTATGAACCTCAAGACATACTTCTGCTGATTTATCAAAGTGATTGATTGCTGTAAGTTTTGATTGGGAATCCACCCAAGAGGTGCTTTATCATGTAGGAAAATGAAGCAGAATGCCCATGATGACCCAGTTGCTCCAAGAGCTCACCTAGTAGCTCCAAGCCCAACATTGTGAGGGAAGATGGTGGCACCATAAACATTGCACTGACCATGAACGGCATCACTGGCATAGATAATCGGAATGCCCAGACGGGAGCTGAGAGCTGCTCTCTGTGAAGTGTCAACCGTATTGGCCCAATCAGCTGGAGACTCATGCTTCTCCGGATAGCTACTCTCCGGGGCAATGTAAACACCTCCTGTTTCCACAATAATATTAATAAATAAGAAGGTCCAAACAAAGCATAGATGCATACACACACACACACAGATATATACATATAACATTCACTCGGTGTGGTGTGTGAACTTAGTAACAATCCCGTTTGGTTTGGATTATTACAATCAAAATTGATAATATAATAAATGTTGTCATGAATAAGCGGTGTTGTAGTAAGCACTTGTCAGCACCCTATTTTTACACCCCATTTTAAACTATGGTTAATTAACTTAACCATGATTAACTTGGCTTAACCCTAGGACAAACCCTAACCATGGCCCTAACCCTAGTTATATCCTGGGTTAAGTCAAAACCCTAACCCTAGGTACCCTAAACTGTAGCCCTAGCCTAGCCTTAGAGCCCTTAAGTCTTAAACCCTAAGTCCAAGGCCCCTACGCCTGAACCTCGGCTTGGGCCCATAAAGCCCAAAAACCCTAAAGCCAACCCCCCATTATTGTGCGTGCATGGGCCGGGCCCATTTTATTCAAATCTCAGATTGGCGGTAGATGATCTACCGCCATTATTTTTTTGCCTAGTTTGGCAATGGCGGTAGATCATCTACTGCCATTACCTAGAACTTGTGTTCACAGTCTGCACTCTGCAGACCCCCTGCACACTCTACCATCCCTTCCACCATCACCTTAGCTCCCTCACTCGACCCCCACCAGGTCCAACCACCCTCCAGGCCATCTCCCTTAATCCCCCTTTGAGTCCCCACCTTTTTCCCTATAAATCCTAACACCCCACATCCTGCAAACACACGATGAATCCCCTATAAGAAACCCCTGATGAATTACTAAGTCCCCAGACCTTCTAAATCTCTGAAACCATCCAAACATCCAAAGGCCAACCCTTAGTTGCAGAACACCACCTCCAACAGCCACCTCCAGCCACCTTGGAAGCAGGCCAACAGGGTAGGGACACTCCCTACCCCCTCTTTGTTTTATTTCGAGCCCCTGTAAACCCCTGGTCCATTTCCAGGGGGTTTAGCTCAGTTCTCATAGCTTAGGAGGGGTCCCCTGCCTTTTCCATAGGCAGTGGGAACCCCATGGACCCCCAATACCTTCACATACGTACACAGACCTCCGCATACCCTCCACCAGTTTCTGGGGGGTCCTCAGTCTATGAGGAACCCCCTTGATGCATTGTGGAACAGCACAACAGGTTAGTTTTTCATTTTCTGTAGAAAATCACTAATGGCGGTAGAATAACTACCACCATTTTTTATGTTTGTTGTTGCAGAGGCCACATGCCACGTTTGGTGAGGCCCTGGTCCATTCTAGGGCCTGTTTTGGATGTGTGAGACTCCCCTCTATCACCCCCTGAGCCTTCCAGGCTCTAGGGGTTAGCTTAACTATGGTTAATGTGGCCCAAACTAAACCTGTGCAGAGTGTCGGTAATCACTCTACCGACACTCTTGTTCTTTCATAACAGTGACTTCAGGGCCCCTGTGGGCCTAACCTGAGCCAAGCCCAGGGCCCATACTAGGCCCAAGACACGTGGCAACACCCCTGAACTCTTCCCTGGGCCCACCATTCCTGTGGTTACTCCCTTTGAGCTCCCCCATGGTAGCAAAGTTATTGTTCCAGTAAAACCAAGAATGCCGCCATTTGTTCTATCGCCATTCTCAATATATACTGTATTGAGAATGGCGGTAAAACAATTATTGTCATTTCCTTGTTTTATTTGAGCAAAGCCTTGCACAAGGCCCAGCCTGGTAGTAGGCCCTTCCAGACCCTGGCCATATTCTCTGGGGCCCCGCAGCTTGACCTGACCAGTAACCTAATTGGGGTTAACCTAACCCCAATTAGTATTTAACCATGGTCAAGTTGCCTAACTCTTGGAAAATATCCCAAAAAATCCCAAAAAATATAAAAATCTCAAAAGACCAAAATGATGACTTGCTTACTTTTTGACCATGGTTAACAAACCCTAACCATGGTTAACTATCCATTTGACCCCGGTTAGCAAAACTAACCTCGGTTAAAATCTGATTTCGGCCTATCGGGCCCAATCTCGGCCTACCGGGCCCAACTTTGACTAAACCTTAGCTATGGTTAATCGTTAATCATGATCAAACTCATTCTAACTACGTTTAGATTCCAATCTTGCACTTGACCAACCCAGTCAACTAAACCCTAGCTTCCGGGCTAGGCTCTCGGCTACCCTATGCGCACACACGAACCCCTAACCCTAGCACAGGCTCATATGCTAGAACTACGCTCGGTCTGATCTCACCCCAATGTGAGTACGTAGGCAATCCAACTCGGATTCAACCCTAATTTAGCTTAACTTTCTCTCTTTCTTGGATTAGTATTTGATTAGACATTTAGGCATTCTGATTAACATTGAGATTAAATTTGGCTTAAATTTAGGGAGTAGGTAACCATTGTAAAATGGGGGTCCTAGGGTGCCTAAAACCTTTCCTGGGACTTAATAGAGCCGCTTATTCTAACTTTGATAAACCATTTGCCTTATCCAAACAAACCGACTATCCGGGACCTATCCCTTGGAATGAGTAGGTGGCGACTCTCATGTCAAACAAATAATTGTGAAAATGGGGTAAGAAAATTCCAATGCTCACAGCACTGTCATGAATAATCTTGTGGACCCTCTCTACAATTGATCATTTAGAAATAATTGGTTATTTGCAAAATAATCGTGTCTGGTTCATTTGAAGTAGAAACTGATTAATCTATTCTGCAATTTTATCCTGACTAATGGTTTGAATCTTTACTCCAACTGCGACTCAAAAAAATAAGAAATCTCTAATTTCAAAATGATATAGCACATGACTAACAAGTTCACACATTGAATGAGTGAAGGATGTATGCAAGAGAGAAACCTATTGAGAGGTCTTTGATGGTGGATGGATGGGCGACTGGTTTCTCAATAGTGGTCATCTGGGCAGCTTTCTCCTTCAACGTCATACGAGAGAGGAGGTCTCTCACCCTATCCTCCACTGCCTGGTTAGGGTCTTTGTACATACAAATGCCTTCTTCTTCTTTACTCATTTTCCCTTATTTTCCTTTCTGTGTTTTCTTCTTGTCGTAGTAGAATTAGTGGCAGTATGTATAGAGAGAGAGAGAAAGAGAGTTCATGCTCATATGCATGCGACTCCAAAAAAATAAAAACGAATTCAATGAAAGGTTGAGTCCCGTTCATCATCTGCACGGTCTCAAGCTGGTCTCGGCCCTTAACGGTCTCACTGGCATTTCTCTATATTTGTTTTTTCGTTAGAAAGGTAATCTAAGCACACACATCAAACCGAAGGTATGATGAGTGATAACAAGTAACAGAGATCGAATCATAGCCAATCACGATTGAATTCAGGGAGAGTTCAATCGCTCCCATAGGTCAACACGTGTCCCCTTTAACCCCTATTAACCGTGGTTAAGATTCTCTAACCTTGGTGTTCAATAATCTATCCTTGATTTTTAGAAAAAAGCATTAAAAAAATATTAACCCTAAGAGTTAAAAATTCAAAACTAGAGTTAAATATTTTTCTAATATTTTTTCAAAAAACTAAGGTTACATTATTGAATACAAAATGTTAGAAAATCTTAACCACGGTTAAAAGGGGTTAAAAGGGACACTTGTTAACCTATGGGAGTGATTGAACTCTCCCTGAATTCAATCGCAATTGGATTTGATTTGATCACCAAGTAACGATAGGGGTGTAATTGGGGTAGGCAAGAGAGACATGTGATAGAGAGGGTATGTGGGTGTACTGGCTTGTGCCTTGAGGGGCTGTGTGTTGGTGTTGTGTTGTGTGTAATATTGTGTGTTATCCCAAAAAACAAAAGAGACATGTGATACGCCATGGACAGCGATACACTAAAGCAGCGGCATCACCTTACACAAATATGATAATTTTTTTATTTTTTGATGAGAGATATCATTTACCTACATTAATAGAATCAGCCGGTCAAAAGTTAGCTTAAGTTAGCTTGGACAGTGGAGCTCTTGCTTACTCTTACCCGGGTGGGTGAGATTAGATCCCTAGACCTCCTCCATGGGAGGCCACACCCCTACCACTCATGCAAGAAGCGAGGGTATTACACAATCATGGTTGGCCTTTAAGGTATTTTTATCTTTTCATAATAAAGTGTTACCTATGGGCGATTTATCATTTTGTGATAAAAAAATCTTAACAGGCAAGGTAATGTCATGTCTCTCTATTTGTCCAATTCTAAATAATTCATGTCAGGGTGATGAAAAGTTTTAAATTGGGCTAATAGGGTTCTGACTCATAATCAATCTATTATTGCAGTGGAAATATATTTTTTTTTTTAGTGGTCGAGCCACATTCACTGTACCTCTATCCTGGACCAGTAGTAGTACTAGCAGTTTATAAGTATATAGAGAGAGACAAGGAGACGGAAATTAGGGTAGTTTTTCTATTGCCCAACTTTAAAATTAATACTTTGATTAGTGGGATGCCTTTTCTCTCTATTTATTTTATTTTATATTCACCTACCTTGATCTAACATTTACCTACCTTGATCTACGAGGTGTAAATAAGCCGAGCTTAGACTTTGCTCGTCTATAGATAAACGAGTTCGAACTCATGAGATGTGCCTTATTATTTTAAGTTCGTTGATCCCTATTTTAAAAAAATTGAAAAATAAAAAAGGGTGAGAGTTGAAAAAGCTCATCTGATTCCTCTCCAAAAAAGGAAAGGGAACCGAACATAGTTATTCACGTTAGTATAATGAGAAAAATATATTATAGCAAAGGGTGAAGACACCTTTGAGGTTTTACTTTAACGACAAATTTCTTTTTAAGTTTTTTAACTTTAAGTGAAAAATAATATTATTGGGTATTATAAATACAGTAAAATTAATCAAGATGAGTCAAGCCACTCATTGCTTGTGTTCGGCTTTATTAACAAACGAGCTCAATCATTTAGTTCGGTTCGGCCCAACGTGCTCAAATACCCAACTCAACGATCTGGATGGCGAGCTAGCTCGGCTCATTCACAGTCCTACACTCTTTTTTAAAGAGGAATGCTATTATGTAAACTCTCATTTTTTTTTTTTTGTTTTGGTTAAAGAGGTAAAGTAACATCCAAACACAAACACACAACTCCTACTGAGTTAGTGGCTTTTTAAAAAAAAATTGTAATATCATACAACAAGAACCGAGAACAAAAGAACACAACTACAACTACATAATAGCTTCACCCACGCCCTCAATACTAGGGTTAAAAGCAAGGTTGATGCTCCGAATCCGAACAATATTTGCCCACATTCTATACGAATAAATAGTTTTCTAAGCAATACTGAATTCGCTTGAGATGACGAATGATCACAACTCTTGCTCGGGAGAGTAGATTTAAGAGAGCATATGTCTTCGATGATCGGAGGAACCTCCCTTGCCGATGATGAAGAGGAACCATCGTTTATAGCCTTCACCAAGACTTAGGAATCGCTTTCTAGAAAGGCCCCTGTCCATCCTTTCCGTTCGACCAATTCCAAGCTTTCTTTTATGGAGAAAAGCCTCATAGCTAAGGATGAGCTTTGCCTGAATAGCATTTGAGATCCGCTCAATCACCCTAACTTTGTGGTCTCGACCACGATTCCAATCCTTACTGCACCATCAAATCTACGGAAAACACTATCACAATTTATCTTAAGAAAGTCCCTCCCTGGGGCCTACCAACTGATAGGGTCAACCTCCCTGAGTTAGTGGCTACTTTTGCCCGTTACTAGTACTCTTTTTTATTATCATTTTATAATAATTATTATTCTTATTATTATCGATAATGATTCTTTCCGCATGAGCGTTTCGCCCCACACGTTGTCCCTGCTTGACACGTAATTGTTTTAACACCCATTTAACAGTGGTTAAGATTCATTCACCTATAGGGTTCATCCATCTACCTTTGGTTTGTAATTTTTTAAAAAATATTAACCTTGGGTTGACTAACCTAAACCACAGCTAACGTGTGCATGTACAGGTTGCCACATGTCCCTTTTAACACATACCATCTATGGTTAAGATTCACTCATCCCTAGAGTTCATCCATCTACCTTGGGTTTTCAGGAAAAAATGAAAAAAATATTAAACTTGGGTTCACTAACCTAAACCACAATTAATGTGCGCGCCTAAAGGTTGCCAAATGTCCCTTTTAACACCCATTAACTATGGTTAAGATTCACTCACCTCTAGGATTCATCCATCTATCTTTGGTTTTTAGGAAATGAAATAAAAACATATTAACTTTGGGTTAACTAACCTAAATCATGGTTAACGCGCGTCTATAAATTGTCATGTGTCCCTTTTAACACTCACTAATTATGGTAAAGATTCACTCACCCCTACTATTCATCCATCTACCCTTAGTTTTTAGAAAAAAAATTAACCCTTAAATTAATTAAAAAAACCTTCACCAAGGTTAAAAGGAACATGCGGCAAGAGGAGGGAGTGTCCGAGTTCCAACTCAGTGGAATGCGGACTTGTAAAGAATCAAGCCCCAATGAAAAGAATAATAATTATTTCGATTTTTCTAAGAATATTTTTATTATTCTTAATATACCCCTAATTCCTATAACATATTTATTCATTTATTTGTGTTTCACTAGTGGCAAAAGATTGTCTCTCGCGAAGGTGATCTCGGGCTTCCACACATTATGTGACATGTGATGATAAAAAAAATGGAGAAGTTATTTCATTTTCTCTCATGATTTTGATGTCTCCCACTTGGTATCTCTCCCGTTTTTTCTTACCACTTTATCACCACAAGTCACATGATATATGGAGAAATCAAAATCATGGAAAAAAATAAAATGACTTTTCTGTCACATGTCCCATAATGCGTGGACTCCCGGAGACAATCCTTTGCCTACACTAATACTAATACCCATGTATTCTCAACTGCTTGCCTACACTAATACCCATGTATTCTCAACTGCTTGCAAAAGCTACCTAACACATGTCTCACTCATTTCTTGTGGCCAATAATATTCCTACATTTTCATCTCGTGACAAAAATTATCAACCACTTATTGTCTTCTAAAACCTTAATTGTTGTTTTAAAATAATAATCCTATATTTTAACCCTTTTATGAAAACTACTAAGAACCTATCATCAATTTTATATTTTACTAATTCCTATATATTTTTTGACCTTTCAATAAAAGCTACCAAACACCTATCTTCTCAATTTTTTTTATTCCAATATATCCTACATTTTAACCTTTTTACAAAAGCTACCAAGTAGTGATTATCCTTTTTTCTCTTTTATGTTTTATGTGAATAAATGTCTTCTTTTAATTATCCTATCATATTGCATTATAGGGTGTTGCTAAAGTTCACTCGACTACTAACTTTTACCAAGACATTTATCTTTATATTAATTATCAAACTTGCTAAAGTTAAGAATAGATTAATCTTTTTTTTTTTTTTAACAGATGACCGGTTAATAAATGCGAGAGACATTTATCCTTCTATTAATTATCAAACTCATTGAAGTTCCATAACAACAACAAAATTCACTAAAGTTAAGAATAGATTAATCTTTTTACAGATGACCAACTAATAAATGCACGAGAGAATAAGTACAATTTGACCTTTTGTCTCTCCTATTTAAAGAATCGTCGCTTATGAAAATATTAAGATACCCTTATATTTAATAGTGTATACATAAGAGTAAAAAGTCTAGTAAAGATTATCAAATTCATTAATCTTGGTGAAGGTTAACATTCTCTTATATTATAATAAGAGCAATAGTTCCCTCCTCAGTCGAGGAAGGGACTATTCCTCCCCACCCTCACAAAGCTCCTTGAACTATAGTTAATAAGTTTAACCCTTTTGGTTAAGTTTTTTTTTTCTAAAACCCAAGGTTAGAAACTATAACCTTAAGGATTAGTGAAAATCAAAGTCAAAGGGAATAAGAAAGGGACATGTGACACAAAAAGATGGGTGAGACGGTAGCTCACCTCTTCTAACTGAGGAGGTGAATATATTCCTTGTAATAATTACCCCTACTCAAATATTCTTGCTACCTGTATACTTTTGATTAACTATGAATAAGTCTGTCAAAATAGCCCGGGTCGAAAGGTACCTGGCCCGTCCAAACCTACCCAAACCCTACCCTTCCCGTCTTTGGGTTGGGCAGGGCTCGAAATCAACAAACCCTTCCTCTGTAGGGCTAGTCTAGGTCACCCCATCCGTCCAAACCCAGCCCGACCCTTCCTCGTTAAGCATTGTTAATTATATTTATTAAATTATGAATATAGCCCCATTAATGATATTAATACTGGAAGATTATAATTCAATTTTTGAACTTACACGAAAGGATAGAGCCTTTTAAGAATCTTAAAGACTTGTATAGAGAATATAATGCTAAATTTAGTACCCCTAATGTCTCAAAGTTAAGTGGGGAGGATATTGTTGTAAGGAGTTCAAAGAGAAAAAATAAAGATTTCTTGAAATTTGAAGAAGAAAAGAGTCAAAGTACTGATTTAGAAGTAAAATCAAAATTAGATCAATATTTGGAAAGAGCCAATAGATAAATCTGATGACTTAGATATATTATTTTGATGAAAATTAAATTCAAAAAATATCTAATTTTATCATTGATGGCCTATAATTTTTAGCAATTTCAGTGATAACAGTAGTTGTTGAGTCTATACCTCGATCCTACACCCTCCTTATTGAAGTCTGCCATTTTTTCTAACAAAAGGAATACCTAACCCTATCCCTCTCTTAAATTCTTTCCACAGCTTAAAATTTCAATCAGAGTCTTGGAAATTCTTTTAGAGAACATTGATTCAGATAAAATCTTATAAATAGAATGTAAGCTGAATAATGGACAACTTTAAGGGATTAGAAATTAAATGCATATAAACATCTGCGAGCTAACCTTACAACCCACCATACATAGAAAAGATCTACCAGTGAAGAGGTGCTCAAGTACCAAAAAAAAAGGTGCTCAAGTAATCCAGCAACCAATTTGATTCTTAAAATACTTTCAACTGGCTCAAGCCCCTGTAATATGTCTCAGCTTGGCAAAAGAAAAGTGTTATTATGTTGCAAAAACTTTTAACTTATTTATGTTTTAGGAGTTCCATTTCGAACATGTCAATTCACTGAGCTAACTGTAGTTTAAACTTTAAACACAGTAACGATAATTTGCTTTATAAAATTTACATAAAATCTCGATTTCTCCAAAGTCACTTGGACTATTAGGAGTAAGGGTAGTATATTAAGTAGTTAGAGAGACAAGGCCATGGAATGAGTGTAGTTTGTTCTATTGCCCAACTTTATCTTAACACTTAGATTCCCTTAGGTGGCGTTTGGATTGGATTTTTTTTGGCCAAAAATCAATTCTGATAAAATTGATTGTGTAGAAATTAATGATCAAATAATCATTTTTCAAATAATAGTGTTCAGAAAATACGAAGTTGAGAGACTCACCTACATATTCTCCGGACACTATTATTTGAAAAATGATTATTTGACCATTAATTTCTACACAATCAATTTTACTAGAATTGATTTTTGGCCAAAAAAATCCAATCCAAACACCCCATTAGACTAACTAAATTGATTAAAATATAATGTATACATCTTTGGATTTTGCTAGCCGCAGTCGCAATTCTTCCAAAGACGCAATTGGGTGGCTACAAATGTCAAAGATACTCTGATTTTTACTTTTTTAAACTACTAAAATATGAAAGATCTCCACATGTTAGACTCATCTTGCGTCTATGGAAAGATTTGGAGTAAATGCGACAGGGGCTAGCACTCCTCTACATCTTTTGGTGTTAATTTAGATTCCTTGAAAGAATATACTTGTTTTTGTTTTTCTCTGTTTCATTTATATACTTTTTTTTTTCGTCTATCAGGTCAAGGAACATCATTGATAGATCTTAGTATCACTTTCCCATTGATCTTAGTATATTTATATGTAAAGAGAAGTGGTTGTTGATTGTTACACTATAATAGGGATGCAGGTTGCTCTGAGGAACTAGAAAGCTTATATTTTTCTCTCTTAGAGAGAGATTGGGAACAGATTAAGTCGATGATGCCATTACTAAGTGGTGCTTGATGTGCACCTTTTTTCCTTATTCCCCCATTCTTTTTATACATTTGAACTAGATATTTGATAATGGCGAAGTGAATAACACAATTGCATATCTTGACTGCTCAGATGGAACAACTAAACGAAAATATGTTTAGTTTTAATAAATAACTAAAATTATTGATCAAATACATGATTAATCTATCCATCAATAAACAAGCAATGAGATTTGAAAAACATATTATTAATGAGTGTATCAGTCTGTCAAGTACTTATGTGCTATCCCAACATGTGTAGTGTAGCAGCAGCACACACATGTGATAGGAGCAGAGTAGAGTGAGGCTACCCAATTTCAAAGATGTACCCCTCATACTTGTTAGCATGTCCAAGAGCATCTATGAGAGCATTTTATACCTTTTTAGGGGCAGTTCTGAGTATGGAACATTAAGGTAGATGAGATCCAAGGTGAAAAATCTCTGATTTGTAAGCCACCAATGCTGTAATTGCACAGAAGATCGGGAGTAGACAAGTTATCACTCTGAAAGATACTAGGAAGCATGATGCAAGAAGGCGAAGTCATCAAAGTACTTTCCACACACATGTGTAGTGTAGCAGCAGCAGCAGCACACACACGAATTTCATCCAATGTGTTAGGAAGGTGGCTCTCAACGCGACCCTATACTACGTGTGGCAGGAAAGAAACAACAGAATTTTCAAAAACCAGTTTCGAGATTTCCACTCTCTTTCGGAGCTGATTAAAAGTGATTCAAGAGGTCGGTTTTCATTTGATAGACCTACAGTGGAAGACTCAGATAGGAATAGGTCTTTGCTCGCCAAATGGGGTATCGAAGCTGAGTTTTTTATTTCCAACGTTAAAGTTTGTTCATGGTGCTTTCCTCCAGAAGGTTGGTGGGCTTTGAATTCGGATGGGTCCGCTCGCGATGATGGAGCTGGGATGGGTGGGATATTGCGTGATCATAGGGGTGCCCTCTGTGCTGCTTTTGCTGAGGGTTGTTTACTTGAACATATTGACGTGTTAGAGTTGAAAGCAGTTATTAGAGGTCTTCGTATGGCTAAGGAATTTTGGAGCAATTAAACTTTTGGTGTTTGTGGATTCTAAGTGGGTCGTTGACTGTCTTAATGGTGCTTCTAAGCCTCCGTGGAGATGGAGGGCTGAGTTTCAGGGTCCCCTCGCGTTGGCCAGTGACTTTTCAGAGTGTGTTTTCCGGCATGTTTGGCGCGAATCAAATCGGGCTGCTGATTCCCTAGCGAAATTCTGCTCGGACTCTTCTATTCTAAACTTTCCTCCTCTCCCTCTCCCTCTAGTGACTCAGTGTATTCTTGAGGAGGATCGGGCTGGAAAGATTTATACTAGAATGTAATATCGTTTGTGGTTTCAATATTATCTGGTCGGGGTCTGCCTTAACCCCAGCTTACCATCCAAAAAAAAAAAAAGTATGTCGCGAGTCCGTATCCACACATATGGACACCCAACTAGTCTATAGACACAGAGAGCTTGCACAACATAGCGTAAACAGCATCCTCTATCTTGGGTACACCTTGCAAGTGGTGCACATGGCTTTCAAAAAAAAAACAAGTGGATATATGAACCCATCACTTTCTTGTACTTTTTTTTTTGGTCACTAGCACTTTCTTGTACTTGATGATGATATCAAGAACCTTTTAAATGGTTGTCTATTATGCCTCTCAGGCATGTGTGGAAGAAAAGAACAATCAACACAATCATAATGCATAAATCTAATCAAGACTTTCCAAATAATAACATCAATTTAGCCAATAGGGTAAGAGACTCATCTGAAAGGTGCTATGTAACAACATAAACTCATAATTCAGAGTTTTTGTGGTTACCCATTTGCTTTCAAAACTACAAACTAGAGTTATCCATGTTCATTCTCAGACCGAAACCCAGAGGAAACAGAGGATCATAGAACTGATCTCCATAATTTAAGGGCAATTGATCCACCCTTTTGAACCAAGTCACTGGGAGCAAGCCTTGGAATTTGTAATCTCCGAACAGGACATCGGCTATTCCTCCTTCACTCCCAGGCAACCATACGGCAACTAATGCATCCATTTTCTCCAACAGTTTTGGCTCCAAAACTAAAGGTCTCCCTGAAATCAGAATCACTAATGTGGGAATTCTATCGCATACCAAGTTTATAATGTCAATGCCATCAAAAGGAATATCGAGCTTTGTATTGTAGCCCCTGCCTTCTGCATACGCAGGCTCCCCTACAACAACAATTGCGAATGAGAAATCTTGGCCTTCAAATGTGGTTGGTGATGGGCTTTTCTCATAGATCAGTTCTGTCTTTTCTCTTACAGCTTCTTTAATGCCTTCCAAGATGGTTGTTCCTGCAACACAGACTTCTACATAAGCATCTCATGGTTTAAGGGAAATATGAACTAAGGCAAAAAGAACCAAAATTTAGCAGGGTCTAAGTTATTTCAAACTTGAACCTGTTGGGGATAATAGACCCGACGGAAAATATGAACAAACACATAGACAAAGAAAAACAGTACATAGAACACAAGAGAATTTACATGGTTCGGCAATAACCTACCTACATCCACGGGCCAAGATCCAATTACTTTTTCCTTGTTCAGAGAAACCAGTACAAAATACACTCTCGTCTCAGATTAAATCTCAACCAAAGCCCAAAAACCCTTGTACACCCCACTCAAGTCACCTTCTCAATGAACTTGAAGAAGAATCCCTATCTCTTTCCCTAACCTTTCTCTAACTTTTTCGCAAGCCCTAGTGTGCTTAATCTATTTCCATTATCTCCACCATGAAACCCTAGACCTATAAGCACATACTTAGAAGTCTACATTAGAGTCCTAGACAAACAGAAAGTCCTAGATTTGAGAAACTCTCCAAATCAAGACAAAACAAGCTAAATTTGCGTTGATCATCGAATGACCCTAATACAGTTCGAACGGTTGGGGGTACCGGTCGAATGGTATTGGTCACCGGTAGACCGACTTGGATACACCTTGCTGCCCACGATCCCTGATTAAGCACGGTCGACCGGTTAGCTATACCGGTCGAAAGGTTTTCCTCAAACGGTGCCTCTTCGCCCGCCCTCCACAAGTTTGAGCTACATCCAACAGAACCATCTACAAGATCATGAGAAACCAAGGCAAAGAAGCAAGTGATATAATTTAGATTCTTTTTTAGTAAGTCTTTACCAGGTTTCCAATAAGTTAACTGTGTTTTTACACTAAAAGAGAGAACCAATTTTCTATCCCTCTAAAACAAACTTCCAGAACATGAGAACAAAAACATAACAAAAAATGAAAAAATCCCAACATCTGTAGTGCTCCACTTATGCTCTAACATATTTATATGTGAAATATATAATGGCCATAAAGAGAGATTTCTAAGGTTACCGGATATCGGTTCAACCACAAAAAAAGGAACACAAGAGAACCTGAATAAATTTATGCTCACCATATTCTACGTATCAATTGTAATTCTACCACTGGTTCCGTATTTGGTTATTGTCCATCCACTGCACTGGTACCCAAGATCATCAGCATGTCTACCTGCTACAAGAATTCTTCTAGCATTTTTATCTAGAGGAAGTAATGGTTTATTTGAATCTCTCCCATTTTTTAACAGAACAAGTGACTTCCGAACGGCCTCATGAGCAAGTTCCCTGTGCACCTACAGAGAATAAGAAAGCAAGAGTAGAGATTTCAATTCACATGAAAACCATAAATTTATCACAAAAAGGGCATATTGAGTCAATAAATATTTTGCCATGATCTGAGAAGAAAATATTTCAAACTATGGATAGGAAAGATTCAAGGATAAGAAGTAAAATCAGTCATTTACTACTAGTACATATCAAATTTGATCTACAACATATAACACATTTGTATATTGCAAGAGATTCCATAGAACTCGCATACTAATCAAACATGTGAAACTAGTCCTAGTCTATTAGCTATAGTGCCATTTTGTTAACCTTCAGGCTCCAATACAAAAACTAATACAAGCTTTGAAACCATGTTTGAGTTAACGATATGATGCATCCATGGGATTAATATGCTTTATGTAATTTTTGAGCTTACCTTGCAACCCACTGTATCTAGCAAGGATCTGTCAGTAAAGGGGTGCTCAAAGAGCCCAGCAATGAATTTGACTCTCAGCATCCGTTGCACGGCATCATCAATCCTTGCCATGGATATGTACCCTGATTCCACTAGAGATATCAAAGTATCCAGGAATTCTTGATATCTGAAAGGCTCCATCACCTGTAATTCTTATTAGCTTCCTAATTTATATGTGTATTCTAGTTTTTTAGCCATTTAGGTTCCAGTATCTACCATGTCTATTCCTGCATTAATTGAAGCAGCAATGCAGTAACGATAGTCCGCTCTGTAAGATTCACATATTGTGTCGATTCCTTCCCAGCCTGAAATCACAAAACCCTGCAAGAGAAAACTTTATGATGGTTGTTGCATTTAGAACTCCAATCATCAAAAGGAAAGAAAAAAAAAGTTGAGAAAATTCTCTTTATAATTAAGATGAAAAGAATTGCCTTAGGGGAAATAGATATGAAGATCATACTACTACATTATTCTTACAAGTTTGTTCAACTTCTGTTTGTATGCATAAAGATTAGAAGAAATTAAAAATATACAGTTTAAATTCATATTGGAAGCATTAAAATGATTATGCTATTTTCTTATTTGGCTGTCAATTTTGAGGCTAATAGAGTGAAAATGGAAAGAACAAGTCAGTAGAAAAAATCTAATTTCAGAAGATCACATAAGAATATGT
Organism: Tetracentron sinense; assembly: GCA_015143295.1. NCBI lineage: Eukaryota > Viridiplantae > Streptophyta > Magnoliopsida > Trochodendrales > Trochodendraceae > Tetracentron > Tetracentron sinense. The sequence goes on along the minus strand of JABCRI010001045.1, from coordinate 13,969 downwards.
TATGAGGGTTCTGATACTCAGTTCAATAGCAAGAAGGTGTTGGCACCTTGAAGCCAAGCTTCTCATATATTTGTGAGGAGAAAGTGGTGACCATGCATTCTGACACCATTCCAGCTGTTATAGGATACCATAATAGTGGAGACTCCTTGGGCCAAACAGTCCAGATAAGGTCTCATGTGGATCCTCTCCAAGTCAGTAAAGGATGATTTGGTATCACCCTCCATTATCCCCAGTTCAGTGCCGCCATCCCCAACGAAATGTTTAGCACATGCAATAATATTTCTTCTGCAATTAAATGGACATACCAAGGAGTTAAAGTCAAACAGAGCAAGCTGAAGCAATTTTGTCCATCAAATTAAGATATGTAAACATTTGTAGAAATTTTAAGCCAACTTGAGAGACTATATACATGTACAATGCAACCATTTGAGAATCAGATGATGAACAAGAGAATTGGATGAGAAAAATGTGATAAACAAGTAAAGGAGTTGTCACGAAGACTCAACCCCGAGATCTCCCTCACATAATAGGTTGCTCCTTAGAAGAAGAGATTGCAGGCTTTGTTAATATGAAGAGGTTTCGTTCATGTTAAGATGGATTTCTTGATCATAACAATAACAAAAATTAGGGAAAAAAAATACTAACAAATAGGCTTCTTCTCTACCTTCCAGCTACATAAGTATAGCCCTTAGGGTGTCCTTCAGGCGACACACCCTGTAAGCCAGAAACAATGGAGGTCATGCTTCTCACAAGTTCAGTGTCCTCGCTGAAACTTTCATAACAAGTTCCACATCTAGGATCTCTAGTGACCTGTCACAACCCTTTGTGGTAAATGTCACAAAAACTAAGAAGTCCTCTAGAAGTGAAGAATCACATTGTCAATTTTTCATGGTCACCATTAGTATTACTTGTATACATTCATGAAATTCAGTTGTTCCTAATGGTTCTCGTCATCCAACTTAAGATATCCATTTTCTGTTATTACATCCCCTGAAGTGGACTGACTACAAGTCTACAATCCGAATTGAAGCCTATCGACCAGATAAGTGAATTTATACGCTTTTTTTATAATCAGAATGGTGGTTGAGTGTTGCACAAAGTCTAGATATGCAGCTTGTGACCACTGACCACAGCCAGGGGTTTTAGGTCCTTAGGACCACTGTTGGATTGCAAGTTCTCCAGACGCATGCCAATTTGATTTTTTATTGGATGTCCTGAGGACTTCCAATCCAACAGAGCAGACCAAAGATATATGTACCAATTAGGTAATCTCCCTACTGCATTTAAATTATACATATAAATTACTTACAGCAACAACAGGAGCAATTGTACAATTTATGCCGCTAGCTCTTGCTTCCAGTGCAGTAGCAGCTCCAATCCTTTGGACCAAATCTCTATCCCTATAGAAAAAAATAAGTAGATTAGATCATATATTATATTCGGGACCTGAGACCTACCATCCCGACATCATCCATGAGTTGCATTCATTACTGGACTCTTCCAATTGAATGGCTGCTCAAACAAAGTAGCATCTCTCTCTAAAATGGCCTTGCAGAGACCGTTCATATTCAAATTAAGCTATCCTAACCACCAATCAGTGAACTTTTTCTATGAACCTCTAGAAAAAATAACAAGAATATCCATGATCAGGTGTCTTAAGTAACAAGCACCTAGTTGCTCCAAGCCCAACATTGTGAGGGAATATGGTGGTACCATAAACATTGCCCTGACCTCTGTCGCGTAGATAATCGGAATACCCAGACGGGACTCAAGCGCTGCTCTCTGTGAAGTGTCCACCATATTGGCCCAATCAGCTGCAAACTCATGCTTGTCCGGATTGCTACTACCAGGGACAATGAGAACACCGCCTGTTTCCCAACCAGAATTTAAATCAAAATCAACATCAACATCTAAGAAGAACATATATTGAGAAGGCTCCGAACAAAGCATATAGATACATGTGTGTATGTATGCGAGAGAGAGAGAGAAGAGGAGGAGAGGTACCTATTGAGAGGTCTTTAATGGTGGATGGATGAGCGACTGGTTTCTCAATTATGGTCATCTGGGCAGCTTTCTCCTTCAACGTCATGCGAGAGAGGAGGTCTCTCACCCTACTCTCCACTGCCTGGTTAGAGTCTTTGTAGATGCAAATGGGTTCTTCTTGTCTGCTCATTTTAGCTCTTTGGTTCCTTAATTGTTTCCTACTGTGTTTTGCTAGCTTCAAATGAAAATCTTTTCTGGATGCTAATTTTTGAAGCAAATCGTATGTGCAGGATCTCTTGCCTTGTATGAATTTCATAACAGTTGTACAAGAAATCCTAGCCTTCAAATACTCAGGCCATATGGGAGAACCCAGGGTATAACACAATTTACGACTTGGTTCCGATCCCTACTGTATAGAAAGGCCGAGTCTCTTTCCTTTATTAGTTTTTTGATTTTTTTTTCTCGATAGAAACTGTAAAAACATGAAAAAATGATTAAATTGTTTACTCAAAAGAACATTCAAAGTTTTCAAACAGTCCCGTCCCGCCAAACCAAGTGAAGGATTTTGGGAGGTACGTGAATCTGAGGAGGGACCCGGGCTGTTAGAGGCTCCCTAGTCATTTCTCAGCATGTGATAGGCTGATTTTACAGTGAACAGACCTGTCTTGTAATAAATAATGCCAAATTTGGAGAAGAGTCTGAGTGCATTGAAGGGGCTTTAAATTATCTTTAAATCAAGTCGCGTGCTCATCGATCCTTCAACTATGTCAGTTAATTTGCAGTTAGTTGATCACTTATAAAATAGTGGGTAGATGCTACATATTTGAATCCACAGTGGATAAAGATGGTCTGTTCTTTGTAAAACACTACAATCCCTTAAATGATCGATTACACTTGTGCCTTACCTACACTACTTGATATAGGGGTGAATTTGAGCCGAGCTTGGCCCAGCTCGGCTTGAAATGTTTTAATCTTGGCTCAATCTTGGCACAGCTTGATCTGTTGCTCAAAAAGCTCAGCTCGAAACTCAGTTAGCTTGGCTCAAGCTCGAGCTCGACTTGATTTTTTTAAAATTATTTTTAAATAAAAATAATAATATTTAATATATATATATATATATATATATATAATATTTTTTTATATAATAGTCATGTCGAGCCGAGCTCAAGCAGAATCAAACAGGCCTTGTGATGTAGCCCATAATGGGGGTCTTTCATTTTGTATTTTGAAGAACTAAATTTGGAAAAAAATACAAGTTCTCTCTTCCAATTAATAATATAGGGTTTTTAGTGGGGAATAAACCCTTAAAATATCGATTTCAATATTCAAACACAATCTCCACTTTAAAGTATCAAAGTAACCCCAAAAATTCTAAATTCAATTTCAAGTAAATCAACCAATCCCCAATGACCTAATTTAGTGGTATCGAGTTTACTCCAATTTTGGGGAAAACTTTAATTCCTTGGAATATCAAATAAGTGAGTCACAACAACTCAAATCCCATATCCAATTTGTTGTCCAAAATTAACCCAAAGCATTAGGATCTCAAAAATTGATCTATATGGATAACTGCAAATTTCAGTTTTAAGGGAAAATTGATCTTAAAAATTTGTAATCGAACTAACTTATAATTCAATAAGTTCAACTAGTAGGCTATGATTAACCACACTAAAATGATAGATACGAAAAAGGAAAAGTAAAATTATCTCGATCGATGGATGGATGGAATGAAGAACAATGACTATTATTCTAGGAGAAATCAAACATATCTTCCCAAAAATAAAAAGAAATAAACTTCTCTTCTAATTCAGCATTAATTAGAAAGTTTCTTCTAATTCTGCATTCGAAACCTTGGAGGAAATCTCTACCGAAATTTATTCAATAATCAAAATTGACTCCTCAAGGAGTTACATAACTATTTATAGGGAAAGAAACCCTAAAACTCTAATTAGAAATAACTAAAATAAAGAAACTACTATTCCTAAAAGCAATCTAACTCGTAATAGCTTAAGTCAACATGACTTGTTTTTATTAACCCCCTAACCCTAATAAGAAAGTAAACCAATTACTAATTGCTATAGATTCTGGAAATCCTGTAAACATCAGAATTTACCAAAATACCCCTAAGAAGGAGATTTGACATATTTCATAACTAATAACCTGATTGGAACCATAGGGATGCCATACCACTTGGGAAGTGGTCTCCTAGCTTGAGGTTGGGCTGATTGGACTAGGGTGAGTCCATGTGAACCCCACTTACATTTCTTTATTTTGACTTTTCATCCTCCTAAGTCTTCGGACTCTTATAGAATTTTAATGAGGTTTCTTCTTTGACTTTTCTCCTCTCGGATTCACTTGGAGGTTTATCTGGATGCCAAGCCCAATAGAAGTGAGTTGGTTGGAATGTGGAGCCATTGTATTTAAGGGTCCAAATGACTTCAAGACCTATTTTTGAATAATCAAGACCTATTTTTGAATAATCAAGACCAATCAAGAGGTCTGATTTATTTTTCCTCTTACCTCCCTTTTGCTCCTGCATTACCTTGGCTTGAGCTCGGCTTGAACACATTTCAAGCTCAAGAAATCAGCTCAGCTCAACTCGATCGAGTCAAATTTTCGAGCTCAAGCTCATCTTGATTGAGCCGAGCTGAGCCTTCAAGCTAGCTCCGCTTGGATACACCCCTAACTTGATGGGTAGAAACAATAAAGGTAATGTTAGACGTCTATTTGTCCAATTCTAAACAATGCAGGTCTAGGTAATGAAATAGTTTTAAAATGGGGCGCTCCAATATCATTTTAAGTAATGGGTAATGCTAGCTTCACTTTCTTTTGAAGTCACTTTCCTTTATGTTGTGTTTGGTTGTTGAGAAAATCTGAAAAGTAGAGAAATGAAAAGAAAAGAAGAGAAACCTTAAAAAATTTCGTTGTTTGGTTGTCTAAGAAAATTAGAAAGAAAGTTAGAGAGAAAGTTACTCTCTCTAATTTAACTCTCTTGTTTGGTTATTAAGAAATATTATTAAAGATAAAAGAAATATTTTAGTCCATTGAGGCATTTCATTGAACATGTTCTGTCCGAAAAGTGTTAGCATTCGAAAGCATGAACCAAGTCGCCGTGGTTACTTCTCCTCCATGCTACCATATCCAAGTTTCCCCTGGCAACAAGAAAGAACATCTACTCTTACTGTTTCTTTGAGTCTTCTATGTTCGAACATCTGGTATTTTTGAATGGTCGATAAATTACTGTCGTCATTAAAGTGGTTTAGCACGAGTGATCAAGGGCGGAGCCAAGGGGGGGCCTGGGGCACGTGCCCCCCCTAAACTTTTGAAAAAAAAACATTTTTTTTTTGCATATAGTAATTGATGGCCTAGCATGGGGCATAGAGAGAATGGAGATTCAATCACAGCCAATTGCAATTAAACTCAGGGAGGGTTCAATCACATCAATATGCCAACACATGTTCCTTTTAACCCCAATTAAATATGGTTAATAGTTACTAACCTTTGGGGTTAAAGCATATTAAAAAAATATTAATCATAAGGGTTAAAAATCCTTAACTAGAGTTTAATATTTTTTTTTCTAAAAACCAAGGTTATATTGTTAAATCCCAAGGGTTAGTAAATTTTAACCACAATTAATAAGGATTAAAGGAAGCACATGTTGGACTGTGGGTGTGATTGAACTCGCCTTAAGTTCAATCACAATTGGCTGTGGGTGCCCCTCAACTTTTGATTTAAAAAAAAAAAAAGTTTTACCAAGGATTTAGAATCCGCTACTGTTATAACTGGACTCATTGGAGTCAGTTCCAACCCACAAGTCAACATGACATCCTTTTTAATACCTCTTGATTGTGTATAAGAATCACTCCCTTAGGGTTAAACCACCTAACTTTGGTTTTTAGAAGAAAAAAATTAACTTAAATGTTGAAGTTGTTAACTAGAATTAAAAGAGACTTGTGTTGTAATCGGATAAGGAGTCTGGTTATAATGTAAAGGATTAGTCATGGGGAAGCTGTCTCATTGAATTAAAAAAACTCTTTTAATTATTTAATAGAGCATAGCCATTGGAGAAGGGGCACCTACTAACTTTTTTTAAAATATTATATTATATTATTTAATAGGGTATAATCATAGGGTAATGAGGCAACTGCTCCCATAAACAAGGAGAAACAATACTTGTAATATATGTACAAAATGTATGGATGAAATAATCCACAAACTTAGTCATCAAAAAAAATTTCGGCCGCTCTACCCCCAAACCCCCGCCCCTTAAACCAAATATGCCCCCCTACAATGAATTCCTGGCTCTGCCCCTACGAGTGATTGGAGGTAATAAACATCATGTCATGTGATTAAAATGCGAGTGTGCATTCCATTAAAGAGTTGGGCATTTGAAAGGAAGAAAAAGTTAATTCCCTTTTCAATACAGTCATGTTGGACACACTTATCTTCTATCCTTTTCATTTTTGGCGAAAAGTTCTGGCCTTCCCAGATTATATTACAGAATTATGTATTACAGAAGATACAAGATTTAAAAGACTGAGTTATGTATTACAGAAGAACCTGGAATAAAAAAAGAGGAAAGACTGAGTTATGTATTACTTAATTTCTCAATTCATAAGCACATGAGCAATTTTGATTCACTTGAATCCTCCCAACTTTCATCTACAACTCATCCTAGATTATATGTTCTTGACATGTTTCCTAACCAAATCATACACAGAGGCGCCGGAGTTTTCGTAGTCGCCAAAGCAATAGCCGGAAATCAATAGCAGGTTGAGAAAGATTGACGGAGAAGAGGAGACGTGAGGAGAGTGAAATGGAAGCCCAATTTTTTTCTCTCCTCTTTCTTTTCTTTTCTTTTTAAAATCCATGCTTTTTTCAAAGATTTTAAATCCCTCTTTTGAGAGAAAATTTTTAAAAATTCTCTTCCATTTTCTTTTTCATCTTCCACTTTCTATGTAACCAAACGATGGAAAACCAAATTTTCTTTTCCATCCCTATTTTCTCGGCAACCAAACACAACATGAAGGGAAAGAAGTGCGTTATTATTATCCAACAGCATAAGCTCATACTTCAGAGTTTTATTAGCTACCCATTTACTTTCAAAACTAAACACTAGAGTTGATATACATTTTCATTTTCAGACCGAAACCCAGAGGAAACAGAGCATTATAAGACTGAACCCCGTAATTCAAGGGCAATTGATCAGCCCTTTTGAACCAAGTCACAGGAAGCAAGCCCTGAAATTCATAATCTCCAAACAGAACATCAGCTATTCTTCCTCTTTTGGCACCATGCAACCAAGCGGCAACCAATGCATCCATTTTCTCCAACAGCTTTGGCTGCAAAACGAAAGGCCTCCCTTATATCAGAATCATTAATGTGGGAATTCGATACCAACCAAGTTTATAATGTCAATGCCATCAAAAGGGATATTGAGCTTTGTATCGTAGCCCCTGCTCTCTGCATACGCGGGCTCCCCTACAACAACACTTGTGAACAAGAAATCTTGGCCTTCAAATGTGGCTGGTGATGGGTTTTTGTCATAGATCAGTTGTGTCTTCTCCCCTACATCTTCTTTAATGGCATGTCATGGTTTAAGGGAAATATGAAATAAGCTATTTGAAACTTTAATCATCAACAAGATCATGAGCAACCAAGACAAAAAAACAAGTGATAAAATATAGATTCTTTTCTAATAAGTCTTTACTAAGTTTCCAATAAGTTAACTGTGCTTGAGAAAACCAATTTTCTATCCCTCCAAAACAGATTTACAGAACATGACATGAAAAAAAAAACCCTTTGTAGTACTCATGTTCCGCTGTAAGCCTGTAACATATTTTTATGTGAAATATATTAATAACATAGAGAGAGGTCTAAGGTCACCAGATACCGGTCCAACAACAAAGAAGGAACACGAGAAACCTGAATCAAATTATGCTCACCATATTCCATGTACCATTTGTTATGCTACCACTGGTTCCATATGTGGTTATTGTCCATCCACCACACTGGTACCCAAGATCATCAGCATGTCTTCTTGCTACAAGAATTCTTCTAGAGGAAGTAATGGTTTTCTTTGGATCTCTCCCATTTTTTAAACAGAACTAGGGACTTTGGAACGGCTTCACGAGCAAGTTCCCTATGCACCTACAGAGAATAAGAAAGCAAAAGTAGAGATATCATTAACGTGAAAATCATAAATTTATCACAAAAAAGGCTAAGAAGAAAATAGTTCAAAATATGGATACAAAAGATTAAAGAATAAAAGGAAAAACAGTCATTACATATCAAATTTGATCTACAACATATAGCAAGAGACTCCACTCTCTAAAGAACATGCATACTAATCAAACATGTGAAACTTGTCATAGTCTACTATGTATAGTGTCATTTTGTTAACTTTCAGGCTCTAATAGAAAAACTAATACAAGCTTTGAAATTTTTTTGAGTTAACCATATGATACATCCATGGGATTAAAATGCTTCACGTGATTTTTCAAGCTTACCTTGCAACCCACTGTATCTAGCAAGGATCTGTCAGTAAACGGGTGCTCAAAGAGCCCAGCAATGAACTTGACTCTCACAATCCGTTCCGCGGCATCATCAATGCTTGCCATGGATTAATTGAAGCAGCAATGCAGTAATGATAGTCTGCTCTATAAGGTTCACATATTGTGTTGATTGACTCGATTCCTTCCAGCCTGAAACCACAAACTCTGCAAGAGAATATTTTATGATGGCGGCGTTGCTTTTAGAACTCCAATCAACAAAAAGAAAGAAAAGCAACAAAAATAGAGGATTTTTTAATGACTAACTCTTATAATAGAAAAAAAAAAAAAAAAAGATGAAAAGAATTGCCATAGGGGGGCAATAGATATGAAGATCATACTAATACATTACTCCTACAAGTTTGTTCAACTTCGCATAGAGATTAGAAGAAATAAAAAAAAATATACAGTTTAAATTCTTATTGTCCTTTAAGCTTAGATTATGCTCTCTCTCTCTCTCTAATCTCTTTTATATACCTGAACCCTGCACCCTCCCTATGAAGTCTGCTTCTTTTAATATTATATTATTAAAAGGTATTACCTTTAGCACAAGCTGTTGGTAGATTTAGAAAGAAAACCGGCGAAAGAAAAAGATCATTCTCATCATCACCATCATCATTAGAAGATGGACAGAAGATTCAATACAAAATAGTATCTTCACAGATCCACCCTACTACTGTGTTTCCAAATTGTGCAAAAAGGGAAAAAAATAATAATAATTAATCTCATTCATTCATGAAGATGACAGAAATGAACAATGTTGAAGTGGAACAGAGAAAAAGATGGAGAGGAGAATTAAAAAAAATGACTGAAATGGGAGTTCAGCCATCAGTATTATTCATACACATCCAAATGCTCATTCTGATACAGTTAAGTTCCAAACCGCAGATACACCCTCAAAATCAGAAACGGTTCAATCATTCTCGGCTCTTAATGCAACTGTAGCTCAGGACTCAATCCATGCCTCTGTTTCCCTGATCCCAGCACCAAATCTCATGACAGAGTCACTAACAGCTGCCATATCCCCTCCTTTGCCCATTAGCCACAAAGCCAGAAGATGGGAATCACAAAGATCGATATATAGGTTCCGAGTGACTTAAAATCAGATCCTATCACCAGGGACGGTGGGACAGTATTCCAACTACTTGCAAGTTCTCTCAGATTGCAATGTAGAACATGAACTTATTACAAGCACATACGCTTGAATAGGAGATAATGACCAGAGGACCAGTGACCGTGGACAGGCACCTCAAGAAGAGCATGTAACTTGCAAAGCTACAAGGGATGCAGAAATCTGAGAAGAATGTACACGGTTCTTATGACTTTGTGCATGGATGATGGGTACAAACGAATAACAGTTTTTGGACGATCTGTTCTTGGGTGAGCAGAGAATAGGCAATTATATTGGGCTGGATGCTCGAACCGACTGCATCATTCCCAAGTGCATCGGTGACGAAACAGTTCTTGAAGAATAACTCAATGTTCCAGAATGGGCGAGCCCTGGTCAAGAGTCATGACCTTTGACGATACTTTGTATCCTGCACCCTAAGTACCTCAGCGAAATCAGTTGCATTACCGCGACGGCCAGTGCATGTTCACTGAACACACCTCCCCTCATTTCAGTTTCTGCAAGTTTGACTGACAGCCTCTCGAGAAGTCCAGAAGCCCAGCATCAGATTCTCCAACCACAAACCCAGAAGCATCCACCTTACATTGTGACTGTATTGCCCCATATAACTAGACCCACATCAGTCAAAACCCCCGGGTCGAAGATAGAGAGCAAACCTTTTGAGGCTTTTGGCAGCCCCTCAACAGAGCTCGAACTCCATGGTCAAGTGGCAACTCTGTTATCTTTTCTTCTCGGTTGAGCAATACTAGGCTGAAATCAGAGAGGGTTTTTGCAGAAGTGCCTCAAATACTCCAAAGGTGCATTAGTGATATCAGATACATAAATAGCCAGGTATTCCAGTTCTAGACAGCCCTGAGCCAAAGCAGTTAATCCTCTCTGTGAAACTACACTTGTTCGTCCTCCAAACCATGTTCATCTTCACCTCCCGCTCAATTCTAAGCCTTCTTAATTTCTTACAGCTGCTAGCAAGAACTTCTAGTCCTCTATCTCCAATCACATTCCCTTGTCTAATAAGAATACAGAAAAAGAAGAAAAGTGTCTTAGTCCAGTCCCAATTTTTGTTTTTAAAAAAGCCAATTTGAAAACAAAATTACAAAAAAACGAAGAGTTTCCAGATTCTACCTCAAGAACTTCAAGTTGGGTCCCCGATGAATTAACTGACAATGGACCTCTGTATCAATAACGCATAAGAGTCAGCTGTCTTGAGTAGGTGTGGCAAATGGGGATGCTATAGGCCATCTGATTCTTCTCCATGTAGCTAAACCCAAGCAATGTAAACTCTTTGGGGAATGCCGACGGCAGAGTAATCGCCTGATGGCAAACCGTAGGAACCCCCCCGAACTCATTTAATGCCGTGCAGCAGAAATAAACCAACAAGGTCCAATATTTCATAATCACTAATTTCATTAGATGAGTAAAGAGCGGCTGTTTTCTGGCTATGAGTTCTAGATCTCTGACTTTGATCTTGGTGAGATCTGTCATAGACGGTCAAAGTTCTCAAGAACGGTGTTGTTCAAAGCAAGCTCATAGGAGCCACTCACCGTCTTGTCTCGATAATTGTGCTCTCTCAAAACCAAGGTTCTAAGACGTCTGCAGAACATAAACAGGCTTAAAAAGTCAGCAGGCTCCATAATCGCTAACTTGGATAATTCATTAATGGTTGTTATTCTACAGCCTTACTACAAGATCAGAGCATGACAATGTTAAACATCAGTTTTGATAATGGATTAAGCATGTAAATCATATAATAACATATTATTATATTAATCATGGAAATCGTGAGTTTTTTCTATGTTATATATATTATCGTTAAATGTGGGTCTTTCTTGAATAAAAACAAAGAAATATTGATAGGAATGAAGAGAAATATGAAATCATGATTTAGCAAGCCCTTGATAAGTAGGGGAGTGCTAGCGCAATCGTGTCCAACCATAATTGCCCCATATACGATAAGTCACAACTATTTCATTTGGGTGGTTGACGTGATTGGGGCTAGCATTCTCTTGTAGTATGATTCAAAATTACTAGAAAAGTAAATGAATGCACATATATGCTCTCTACTAGTACTATTCACCAAATAAATAAAAGTAGATATTGAACCGCCAAGTAAATGATAATGATTGATATTTATCACCTGCCTTGACTTGTAAAGGTTTAGCACCCTTATGTAATGTTGTCTAAATATTGAAATTGCCCCATTAACAAATTTATCATATGCCTCCAACATATATCAATACATCAGCTTACCATCAAAATATATAGTTAATATTATATATATATTTGACAATTTACGAATCGCCCCTAAACCTTAGGTATTTCTAATTTGGCGTTTGCACCCCTCCACTCTCAATTCTGACACTTAAGGTTTAAGGCCGTCTTGCTTGACCGGACCCCCAAACCAAACCCCAGAAATAATAGTATTGTCAATGAATGACCTAGACCTAACCAAACACAATGAATCACAAATCTTAAGTCAGTAAAAAAAATGGTTGGTTCGGATCTGGTGATGCTTAGGATTATAAAGAATCAATCAATCACCAATCACATTTTAAACATCCAATCTAACCTTTTAAGATCCAAAGTCAAACCCAAAATTATTAAAGAAAGGTTTGATCAAGGTGGGTTACTAGTAAGACTGTCCAGGCCATGGCCTAGGTCTTACTAAGGCCTTACCCTCACCTATAAGGTTCCGGACCTAGCACTCGGAGGGCCTAACTGGCTAGGCCCAACCCTAACCCTCAGGGCCAAGGCTGGGTTGGGCCTAAAAAGAAAAGTAATTTTTTTTCCACACTGCCCCATTGGCCAACAATGGATACCTGGATGACCCTCCTTTAAAGCAATCTTGGGATAGGCATGCAATGCAAAGTCAGCACAATGAAGTTTATTTATTTCTCCTTTTTACTCGGTGGGATGGAGCAGAATATTTCTTCTGGGGTTAAAAATTGTAACTTATAACACCTGCCAATATTATTTGTTTACTATTCTTTTTATAATGAAATTATCTATACTATCTCTACTTCTTGTTATAATATTTAGCTATAATCTTTTTCTTTTTCTTTCCTGTATAGAATTTTTGACACACCAAGGCATTATAGTCTTATAGTATAGCAGAAATCTTATTAGGCATACTAATTTTTTGACTAGTGATTAACATAAGGCATGCAATATATTGACATAAGGCATGTACAACCTGTATCTAATTTTTATACATACTAACAGAAGGCATGGTACTAGTATATCTCTAAATTTACATAGTACTCAGATAAAATCATTTTGACATAGATAACAACAAAGAATAGTATTGAAGTTTTAATAATGTACAGTTGTCTATAACTACTATATGTATTGTATAGATCTTATATATCATATTAAAATACTATATCATCTTACTAGTATAAGCGAAGAGGGAGGCCGTAGCCCTAATTTTTTGTCGAAATTCCCAAATACCCTTACATAAACCAACTTGATTCAACATTTTACTATAAAAATGTGTTAATTTTACTGTAATTTCCCAAACTATACCATTACTATTAAAGAATAGAATCACAGCCCATTGCAATTGACCGGGGAGAGTTCAATCGCACCAGGTTTTACACGTGTCCCTTCTACTTACTCCTATAATCTGTGTTTAACTCCTTTTCCCTCGCTCTCACGTGCATCGCACGTGCCAGCTGCTCGTGTATTATGGTGTCATAGAACATTAAGAGGCGAGGCCCTATCCTTCGAAAATTGGCACCCCAGCCTGCACGTAGGAAGAAAAAATCTCAAATTGCAGGCTTGGGAGACGCGAGGTCCAGCCTGAGTAAATTGGAGGTCCAGATTACCAGCCCTATTTACCAGGTTTATTCTAACACACTGGCACAGTGGACACCCTCTAAAAGCCAAAATGTTCCTTTAGTTTCCTGTACTGCTTTGTAAAACAGAGTGAATTTCACAAACTTAGAGGGCGTACTAAACACTTATGTTACAGGTAATGGAGTATGGAGTGAAACGGAAAATGTTATGATGATAGACTCATGGTGAAATTTGTATGTTTGTTAGAGTCCTAGGTCACGAGATCTATAGACTATCTGCCTTCCGCCATCGAGTGAGTGGGATTTCTGTGATCTCATAGTACATGATATATGATAGAGACCACCAGTTTATGCCAGGTGTGGGACAAACAGGATAACCCACATAGTTTTAGTGAGTTTAGTATGACTTGCACAATACACCCGCAGAGAAATCTCTAATTTGAGTTTGGCACGTGTGTGCCCCTTTTCTACACGCACAAGGCACACCATAGATAAATGTTAAAACTGCAGTT
>JABCRI010001044.1:0-82916 GCA_015143295.1 Tetracentron sinense | reverse complement strand
TTAAAAAAAGAAGAAATGAGCGGTACGAGGTACGGCCTTTCCCTTTCTCCCCATATTCGGCGTAGATAGATTGTTAGGTTATTTATCTGTATTTTATTTAGTTCGACACTCACCCTCCTTTTCTCTCTCTCCCTCTCCTGTTTACGGTTGTCAATATAGATTATGTTTCTTTCATTTTTATCCCTCACAATCCCTCTTACCCCCCTCCTTTGACAGTCATTATAGACTTTGTTTTTATATTCAGTTTTTTTTATTTCTAACACTTAAAATCATTATACGAATAAAAAGGCCAAAGCAGTTTGCTTCTCCTTTATTATTCCTAGAATTGTCTCCAATGATGGTTTTATCAAGGCATCCTGACAATGGAAGATTTTGTAATTTATATGAATTGGAGTATTCAAGGAAATGCATCATACATAGATCTCATATTGGGGGGATTTCTACAGCAAAAAGTTTCATTAAGCTATGTCTCAGGCATCCATGGGATATGTCGCCTTGACACTATGCCCACGCCCCACCTTAAAAGCGATGTGCTTTGCAACTCAGACCAAACCCTCATGATCCTTTCCAAGGCCCAAACCATGGGGGCCTTGGACATGCTTGGGATCCCATCCCAAGGTCTCCCATATTTGGATGTGATCATTTTATGCCATAGGCTCTCTCTCAATGTGACAACCATGGATTGAAGTGACATGGATAGTTTTGTTTTTTCCATTTTAGAGGGGAATATTAAGGATGTATAACCCATGCAACATTTACTTCCATTAACCATTAATTGTCTACATGATGAGGACGTTCTATGAAGACACTTATTTAGACAAATTTTAATTTATCAGATACACAGAAACCTTACATACTTATTTTAGTTACTATCACCTTATTCTGATATTTTCCGTTCTACTATTACAATTGCTTTATGTGAACAAAATTATTTGAAAATCTCCCAATATATGAATCAAACTGTACTAACATGCTCACATGTTGGATTCGCAGGGGATCTATGAGCAATGATTAAAAATACGGTTTCGGAAGATGTATCGATCCCAACCGAACCTATACATATCGGTTTTGGACGATAGATATATTTTATTCTTTTTAAATAAAAATCAAATTAGATTTTAAAAAAAATAAAATCAAATGAGCTATAAAAATCAAATTTATCAAATATAAAATCACGAGAAGTGACTCAAAGACAAAGTAGCAAACACAATTACAAAATGAATGAAAACATAATAGCTAATAAACGCTACGTATCGCCAATTTCGTATCAGTATAAAACTATAATATTGTACAGGGGCTACCAAAACCTATGCGTATCGTCAGTTTCATATCGGTTTCGGTGATTTTTATTTCCATGTCTATGAGTCTCAAGCTTCCGTAAGTGTCTAAGTTGCACTAGTGGCCACAATTTGACTCGAATTTCCTACCTGGATGATAGGTTTTTTGTTTGTTCTGGCTTTGAGCATTGGTTGGTAATTTCACTTTCAAGGAGTTCTAACTTTCTAGAAATGATAATATCCGCCAATATACAGTACAAGGAATACCAAGTTGACTTTGGTCGCAAAGGAAGTTTTTACTCCCTAGGGCTTCCACCAACGATATTGTGTTCGTAGTGAAATCTCACTGCATTAGCCCTAACGTCCATCAAACTTGGTGCACCTTAAATACACTATATCATGGTGAAGCCAAGAGAAACCCACACATGCCAAAAGACAGATGTGGTCTGATAGAACCCCCCACAAGGAGACGGCCTCCTTTGAGGTAGCCAATATATGGTTGTCACATAGCCCTACCCACTGCGGTGCAGTTTATGCACAACTATGAGAATTGTACAATGAATCCCTTTGGGCAGACAATCTATGGTTGCCACAAGTGATCTCGTTTGTATGGCTGCCACATGTTCCCTACAACTGCATTACACCGCAGTTAAGATTGTAAAGAGGAAAACTTGCCTCTGGCAACCAACCAAAGGATGCCACATGTTCCCTATTGAAGAAAACCATAAATATTGTTCTAAAAAAGATCCTGCCACAGCATGATCCCATCAGTTACAAAAACCTTGTCTCCTTGTATATAACATGTGCCACCATTGGGTGCATGCATTAACCTCTCTCAGAGAAAGGATAATGACATGAACATGAAAATAAAAATCACTGGAACCAATATGAAACGGACGATACATAGAGATTTCGGTAGTCCCCTGTACGATATTTATACTAATACGAAACACGCGATACATATCATTTATTAGTTGTTTATGATTTCATTCATTGTGTAATTGTGTTTGTTATTTTGTCTTTGAGTCGCTTTCCATGACTTTATATTTGATAAATTTGGTTTCAATAACTCATTTGATTTTTTTATAATTTAATTTTTGGTTTTAAAAAATTAAAAAATAATATGTATCGTCCAAAACCAATACCGATACGTATAGGTTTCGGTTAGGACCAATACATCCCCTGAAACCATATTTTTAATCCTTGGACTTGAGAGAGGGGATATTCTCCCTCTCTTTGATCCAAGTCTCTTCAAAATAGAAGAAACCATATTCACAAGTATCCTAAAAGAGGATACTCCAACCTCCACATGCCCATGACCAGTCATGTAAGTGACTGATAGGTGTCCTCCCCGACAAAAGAGTGATAGAAATCAAACTTCTATTGATATGTTGAGAATGATAATAGAGAAAACCCAAAACCACTTCCCATGACAGGAAGTGGTCAGTTATCCCTCCTCTCTAATATAAAAGAAGGGAGAGTTCCTAAGAGAAAAGACTTTTGGCTTTTGCAGACTTTAGATTAGTGGTACCTGCAGAAGATATTCTCATTCGAGAGGACATCTACAGACCCTGCGAAACACAGAAGGCTTGAAGAGAGAGAGAGAGAGAGCAAGGTAAGCTGTCAGCAAAATGCACCTTGCTCCTCTCTCCTTTGATTTCTTTCATTTTCTTTGAATGATGTAAAAGCACTCCCTTTGAGGCACCATGTAACCCTACAGCCTACAGGAAAAGACCATGAATCATAAATAATATATGATGTTTCTATATCTTTTATGGTATATGTTCTCTCTTTCACTTATTCTTAAACAGAGGTGCCCCTTAATGGGCGTCAAAACAGGACAATGTGGACAATTAAGCCGGAAGTGACAACATGGGAAAGGATTTGAAAGGAAACAGTGTAATTAACTATTTAAGGGACCAATTGCGAACTGAGCTGAAAGTGTGGTTCCCCACTAAAAATATTCAAAATTAAGTGTCATATATGCTCGAAGTTTACATGGATAGTTCGTATGTTTTGTCAACAGTGCGCGCTTCATCTGTATCATATTACAAATATCAAACTTCTTAAACTCTAAGGTTAGGTCAGGTGAACAAATGATACAGCATGGATGCCTACACAATAGTGTATATTTACAGTTTACATTACACCTGTATGTTGACAATGGTCCAGTGTTGCCTGAACCCTCAAACTACGTCAAGCATTTCAAATATACTAGTAAAACCCTCATCGCAGATGACTGACTGTAAAAAATATCTGCAATTCAAATTCTGGGTTGCTGAAGCAATACAAAAGCTATATAGTTTTTTGGAAGTCAATGAAAGCTAATACAAACGCTACCCAATTACCCATTATATGAAAATGTGGTAGTGCATGGGATTGATCTCAAGACAGTTAAGAGATTTACTTTTTATTATTTCCTCTTTTTCATTCTTGTTAAAAACCATATATCTTAACATTGTAGTAATATAAATATTTTCACAATTATAATATAATCTACAATGAGTGGTTTCTATCAGTTCTCCAATCCAAGGGAAGCCATGTCATCCACCTTCTCAATATCTAACAGACATAAAACTGCAGAGCCCTTTGGAAGATGATCCCCTTCGAAGTTTCTTGGAGCTTGTGGAAGGAGAGAAACAAATAGATTTTCAATGGTAAGATTAGGACAATCCAGGCGGTATTCGAAAAAGCTTCTTGGCTTCTATATCTTTAATCCTACACTCTAAAGGACTTCAAAGAATATAGAGTAGAATCAATTTTCATCGTCTGCATTGCCCTTCTCGTTGAATGCAGCCAGATCTGTATTTTGGGCCTTTTGGCATCTCGTGTTTCTTCCTCTTTGCCTTTCCATTTTCCTTGTACCTCCCGGCTTCTTGCCATTTTAATGAAGTTATCTTTAAGTATCAAAGAAAGAACGAATGCAGCTGATACTCTCTCAATGATTAATATTAGGACAAATCATATAGGGAGCAACAGAAGTAGCTACAGTCTAATTAAGAAACTTTGAAATTCCATAATACTTTTTGGTTAAAAAGAAAATCCCATAACTAACATAAACCCCTGTCCACCACTAGATCCACTTCTCCAGTACCATAGATCTTCAAACCATATGTCAACTTGGTTTAAGACAAAAAATGTTCCATAGTTATCAACCTCCAAAAAATTGTCCTCAGATGTCAAGAATCTCAAGACTATGACTCCATAACCTACGGTTCCAAAGGTATTGGCTCTTCTCCATAAAAAATGCAAAACGTTGCAAGTCCAGGTACTATTGAGTGCTCAGAGCAGCTGCACAATGAGTTTCAAAGGCTACAATTTATGTGATGAAGATGTGACTGCAACTAGAAAGAAAATATGTTCTTTACTGCATCTCGACGCATTGACCCTTAAAAAGATGTCAAGATGTTGTTATAAAAATTGTAGAAATATGCAATTCTAGTCTCCCATTTCCTTACAAATCAACCATAGTTGTTCCAGCATAAAAGATGGACCTAAAACTCGACTTCTTTTATTTGCAGAAGTTCAACTCTTCCTTTACAATTTCTTGATTACCTAAATACTCGCATATTTTTCTAATGCATTTTGAATTTTTGAGCACTTCAAATATAAGCTAACTCTCCATAAATGCAACCTCAACCAATTTTCTTTTTCCTTTGATGAGAGAATCAAAATAATAGTATATGAAACTTAGAATTGAACCCGGCAAGATAAATTTTCTTTGGGATCTGTCGATCTGGTTTATGTTGCAGTTTCAATCTTCCATCCTAGTTTTTTTTTGATCGATAATAAAATAAATATATTAATTAGAAGAACTACAAAGCATGAGTTTACAAGAATGTAAACTCAAGAAAACCATAAAAGGAACAAAAGCAAAAGCTAAACGAGGCATACAATCAGCCCAGCAAGGCTCGCAGATTCACCCCCTCCTGCCGAATGGCCGCCCATTCTAAGACCAATAGGCGGGTACGAGAGCAAATACGCAAAAGAGAAGAATGAGAATTTTTGAAACACTCTTGTTTCTCTCTTTCCATATCACCCACGAAATGGCCCTAGGAAGGACCGCCCAGAATGCCTTCCGCACACTATCCTCACTAACCGAAACCCAGCAGGATAAGAGGCTGTGAAGGGAAGACCCAATCCACACCCACTCGGGATAGGAAATAACCTCAAATCACACCCACAATACGGCAGTGCAAAAGCAAGTAATCCACCGTCTCCTCCGCTTGAAGGCACAAGAAGCAACGATTAGCCAAACTCCATTCTCTAGATTTTAAATGATCACAAGTAAAAATCTATTCAAAGTCACATTCTAGAGAAAAAAGATACCTTTGAAGGAATTCCAGGATCCACACAACTCTATGAGAGAAGGATGCATAAAGAGCTGACCCTAGAAATTGTAACAGTGATTTAACTGAAAATTGACTATTGTTGCCTCTAGACCAAATTCTGACATCTCTGTCCTGAGGCCTCAAAGAGGTAGACCTAAGACGCAAAAAGAGACGACTCAGATAGACAATTTTCCAGTCATTCAAATCTCGCCTCAACTTTGGACACCACACCACCCTCGAGTTCTGCAGCTCGAAACAGTCCCCTACTAGAGAAGTGACAGTAGTAAGAATAGGAAAGCGAAGAGATAAGATTCAAGAAATGAAGACCTGAGAGTATTAGGTCCATCTTTTAAATGTGTGTCAACTTTCACTTTTTGTTATTTATTTATTACTATTTTTGTGTGGATCTTATGTTCTATTAATGTCATGTGTTCCAAGCTTTACCACCGTAATAATTTAAGAATTACACGGCCAAAACATGTTTTGGCATGCCTAACCATAACTCATCTACCAAAAAGTTTTCCAGTGATGGTGCACATAGGATTACAATTGGGCGGCTAAAATGGAACTGTGCTTCTAGAGTGCTATGAGTATATGACCATCACATTCCTATAAAACTAAAAGGAAATTTTAATAAGACAGCGAAACATTGTCTGTGCCTTATATTTGTGTGCGTGTGTGCATATATATGTAAGGGAATGTTATCCTTCCGACTAGTAAACTTGTTAACCTTCACCAATTTTTTTTACCCCTATGTGTGGAGGACCATTTTATTAAATGTAAGGGTATTTTGGTATTTTCTTAGGAGACCATTCATTATATAGGGGAGATACAAAATTCAAGAAAAGTCAAACTGCATTTATTTTCTCATACATTTAATAACGGATCCCCTATGAAAAAACTAAACTACCCTTAACTTTAGTGCATTTCACAATTAATACATGGATAAAAATGTTTTGGTTAAGGTTAACAAATTCACCCACTAAGTGAACGTTAGCAACACCCATATATATATACCATTATAAAAAGAATGGTAGGATTAAAGTGTTGATTAATCTTTTCTTTAATGACTAAAAACTCCCAATTTTATATTATTCTATTTTATTGAGAGAAGTTATTAAAGGGTATTAAAGTAATTTCATAATAGTAGTTATTAGCAGCTTACATGAGAGTAGTTATTCTAGCAACTGTTTCTCTCACATGGATGCCTCCAAAGTAGTTTTTGAGATTCTATTTCACTTAAAGAGGCCATGTTAGATGGGATCCACTTTCAAATTTGGAAAGGCACGTCCGTTTCAGTTTGGGGTTCCAATCGTTTTCAGGTTTGTGTGTAATCGTTTTTCTCTCCATTACCCCTCAAATCCATTACGAATACTCTTTTCTATTTTCCTAAAACAACAGACATGCCCTACACTACCAAGGCTCTCTCCAAGTCATCTGTAACTTTTTCTTTCTTCTCTGCATTAGTTTTTTTTTTTTTTTAATCTTAATATATCTTCTTTATCAGGTTTCCCATTTATGTTCTTTTTTTTTTATCAACAAAAGAAGAGAAGATATATAGATGGAAAAAAAGAAAAAAAAATAAAAAGAGTGCTACAACCCTGGATCACCAATAGTGAACCTAGGAGAAACAAAAAGAAACACAAACCAAAACCAACAAAAACATGCGAGCAAGATCGGGGCAATCAAGGAGAACAAGTATTCTCGCACAGATCCTCCAAATCGCCACCCACTGCACCCCAGGCTGAGACTAAGCGGCGCACCCTAGCCTAAATGCGGGAAGTCTTCAAGGCCAAGCCTTCAAAGACATGCCTATTCATCCCCTTCCAAAGGAACCAAACAATTGCCCCCGGAAGGAAAGGCCACACATCACCAGAAGGCAAAGGGAGCACCTTTGACAATCAACCAGATAAGAAGCTCCAAAAGGATCTGGAAAAGATCTAAGGGATGTCAAGATGCATAAGGAAATAGGACCAAACCTCTCTCGCCACCGGACAATGAAGCAGTAAGTGATCCACTGATTCCTCTGCTAGTAGGCACATAAAACATCTATTTGCGAACTGTCATCCTCTATGCATGAGGTGATCAATAGTCAAAATTTTATCCAATACCGCCAACCACATGAAAAATGATACCTTGGATGGGACACGAGGGAACCAAACAGCCTGATGAGGAAAAGATAGCATAGGACCAGGACGCATGACTCGCAAAAAGGAACCCATTGAGAACCTCCCCTTGTTGTCTAAAGACCAACTCGGCAATCCCTGATGGATGAAGATGGGGTTACCTTCAAAACATGAGCTAGCATACCTAGAAACTCTGGGATATTTTAATCAAATAGGTTACGGCTAAGTTTGGAAGCCCAAACCGGAGCCCCACCATGCCAATCCAAATATTCTGCTACAAAGGCCCTTTTGTTAGTAGCAAGGAGAAACAAATTCCCGAAAGACTGCCTAAGCGGTGTTTGCCTGCACCAACGATCATTCCAGAAACTAACCTAATAACCAGTTCCCACCTTGAGATGTGTGTGGGAAGAGAACTCTGCCCAACCTTGCAAAATAGGCTTCCAAACCCTTCTAAACGCCAACTCCCAGGGGGCCCAGACCGGCCTTTGGGTGCCACCTATTAACCAAACTATGTCTGGCAGGAATCACCTCCCTCCACAAACACCCTTCCTCCTCCCCGAACCTCCAAAGACACTTCCCTAGCAAAGCCTTGTTCACCTGGATGAATGGGAGGATGTTTAGGCCGCCTCCATACTTGGGTGTTATTTTGAGTACGGCATAGCAGGTTAGGATTCTTCGGGGAGTTCCAGATCTGATATAAGATGAGTGCAGCCCCTATTCATTGAGGTAAGCATAATTTCTCCCATTATTACTGTTTCTTTTTGTTCATACATCAACCAAACAAAAAAAAAACATTCTCTGCGGCAGAGAAGATGATCGCTCTACCAATCACGGCTTCTCTCTTGATCTCAACCCATTCTTTCTCTCCCAACTTTCTCTCTATCTCAATTCTCTCTTTCTAATGAGATTCTTCACCCATCAAGCAATAAAAGTGTCTCCATCATAAGAAAAGATGAGTGCATTTTGCAACTCTTGATTTTTATCTCCAATCATTCTGTTGATCTCAGTCCTCTCTCTCCTCTATAACTCCTGGTTTCTCTCTCTCCCATTTCTCTATATCTATTTCAGTCTCTTCTCTCTCCTCTGCAACTCTCGATTTCTCTATTCCATCTCTCTATCAATCTCAGATAGTCCTTTAGAAATATCATACATAGGAAACACCTTTGGCTGGCCATTTCCAAACTCATCTACCTGACATCTCTCTCTCAATCTCATCCCTCTCTTGCTCATGACTTGAGTGCGAAAATGAGCGCTCAAGAATTTTTGTCCCTTACAATAAATATTTTTTTAAGTTTTTTGAAACACCAATGCTAGATTTTGCACTCCAGGGTTTAGTATATACATTCAACTTCAATCTCACCCACATGTCAACACGAGTCCCTTTTGACCCCATTAACTGTGGTTTAAACTCACTAACCTTGGTGGTTAAAAAAATATATAAATCTCATCAAGAATTTTAATCCCTTACAATTAATATTTTTTTATTTTTTTTAAACACCAATGCTGGATTTTGCACTCCAGGGTTGAGTATATACATTCAACTTCAATCTCACCCACATGTCAACACAAGTCCCTTTGGTTAAAACTCACTTGCCCTTGGGGTTTAAAAATATATAACTCTGATCTTGACTGCTTAAGAAAATAAAACTCCAAGAAATCTAGACTGCTCATCATTGACTTTGCATATTTTCATAGGGTGGTTGTCAGAAAAAGAAGGTAATTACAAGGGTGGTTTACCGATTTGCATTGGTGAAGCCTGCAGGAATCAAAGGTGATGTAAGTATGTAACCCTTGAAGAAATAAGCAAGAGGATCCTCATGCCACCAACTAGGCCCGTTGGGCATCCGGATGGGGATTTTCGCTTGCCGTTTGTTTTTTGATTTCTTATTGTTCTAAATTTTTTAAAGAGAGCTCTAATGGGGTCTTAAAGAGGGAAGATTCTAATTTAGATTTAAAAGAGAGAGGCTCGACTGTTAGAGAGAGAAATTCAGTGTGGGGGTTACTTTTAGAGAGAGAAAGTGGTGTAGCGGGGTACTGTTAGTTTGGTTTTTGTCATTTTATATTGAAGTTTTGTTGGATGATGATTCACAAAATATTCTATTTTGCAGTCTCATTTCATAGAAAAATGGTCTTAAAGAGAGAATTCTAATTTAGATTTAAAAGAGAGAAGGTTGATTAAGGGATTGTTAGAGAAAGAAAGTCAGTGTGGGTTTGTTAGAGAGAGAAAGTGTGGGGTTGATGTTAAAGGGAGAAGGTGGTGTGGGGTACTGTTAGTTGGAATTTTTAGATTGAAGTTTGTTGGATGATGATTCACGAAATAGTCAACTAAGAACTTTT
Source organism: Tetracentron sinense (assembly GCA_015143295.1). Classification (NCBI taxonomy): domain Eukaryota; kingdom Viridiplantae; phylum Streptophyta; class Magnoliopsida; order Trochodendrales; family Trochodendraceae; genus Tetracentron; species Tetracentron sinense. The sequence goes on along the minus strand of JABCRI010001044.1, from coordinate 72,845 downwards.
AACACATAGGGTTAATATTTTTTTCCTAAAAATCAAGGTTAGATTACTGAACCCTAATGATCCGTGAATCTTAAACATGGTTAATAGGGATGAACAAGGACATGTGTTGACTTATGGGTACGAATGAACTCTCCTTGAGTTCAATCGTGATTGTTGTGATTTGATTTCGAGAAAGAGGGGTGGTGAGTGTGATTTGGTTGTGGATGGGATGTATCATTCGTGATTCACTCCCTAGATAGATTAGGTGAGGGAGGACACCAAGTCAGATTGATAGAGAGAAGGTGGGGGCTAGATTATGTGTAGTGAATTCTTATACTCTCAATAAATGTGTTTGGGGTGTAGAGTTTGGTTCATCCACACTTAGTATACCTCTATAGCTTTATTTGGGTGCAAATCATGCAGACCAAAATTGTCATTCTGCTTATTTTTTAATTCTTTTTTTTTCGTAGTAATTAGGACTGGACACTCACGTGCATTCCCCTAGTATGTATGTATATATATATATATATATATATTAATGTAGCCAATATGAAGAAATTTGGATGGATGAATGGAAAGACTTGAAAAGATAAGATCATGAATGAGCACACTCAAGAGAATCTGAGAATAGCTCCGATAGGCAATAGATGATAAAATAAGAAAAAAAAATTAAATTTCTTTGGAAATGCCCAATGAAGAAAAACAGACACCGGTGAGGAGTAAGTTGGTGCAAGCTGAAGACTGTAAAAGGGTGAAAGGAAGTTTTAAAAAAATTCACAGAGGCAGTGAGAAAAGTTTCAATACCACATGCTTTAATTGACATTATAGCTTTTGATGGAATGTAATCAACCCCAAATTGTTGAGATAAGGCAATGACAAATGCGGGTGAGAGAAAGGATCCATGACCATGATTAACATTTGTGATCAATTAAACCTAACCGTTTATGAAACCAAAACACTTACTGAGCTTATAATTCACAATACTTCAATATATGCATGTAATTGTATACATCAATACCATTGCATTATAAGGTTGCAATTGACAAATTGAGCAGTTCGACTTGATGTGAAATGAAACGTATTAGTCCAAAGGGGCCGAGTGGAAATCTATTCTATCGAAGGATTCTTGTGGTTCCATAGACTCAAGTTCAGGAGAACCAGGAATGGACAGCTTTCATCTCTTTTCTACCCAATGCTTTGGTTTTAAGTATACTAGTTTTAAGAATGAGTGATTTGCTGTCCATGTTTTCAAAGCAAAACAAGTACTTCAAGATCAAGCGAAATTACAAATTGAACGGCAACTTCATGCATCATTGTAATACAAATCTGATAGGACAAAGGATCTAAAAAGTTTTAATTTAATGAAAATTGAAGAACAGATCTTTACCTGAGGCCTGGATGTCGGTTGCTTCTCTTGGCTAAAAAGCACAATAAAGAGCAAAATCACTAGACCACATAACGTCAACCAGAACACTTTCGAAAATCTCCTCCTCACTGGCCGCACAGCTCTTCGCCTCATTTTTATTTAGCTTCAGAAATTAAAATACAACCAACCGATTCTAAAGACAATCTCCTTCCGTAAACATCTAACTTCAATTGATTAATCAGAAACCCTAATCTATATTACTATATACGAAGAACCAAAAAAATCCTAAGGATAACTAAATTGACAAAATGAACAACAACAAACAGCGAATAGATTCAAAACAGAAACTAATTGGAGGAATCTTCGAAGAGAAATTATCTACTGAATGTTGAAGACACTAAGCGGATCTAGAAACTCATCTGGAGATCTGTAAGAGAGGAGTTCTTGGATCGAATTTCTAAAAAGGAGAATTAGGGTTTTGAAATACATCTCTGTTTTCCGCTCCGGAGTGGAGCTACTAGGAAGCAACAGAGCGATCTCCCATTTATTTGGGCCCTTGAGTTCAGCTGAGCTGCGATCGTTGTCAAGGTAAACGAATTCTAGGTCATTATAAAAGTAATCATTTTTTATTGTATTCGGGGCTCGTGATTAGTCCATGAGTTGTGCTCGTTAATCTTCGTCACTCCTACGGCAAACGCTAGCAGTTTCGTTCGGAAAGTTAGCTGTGTAATGGTAAGGGCTCGTTTGATTTGAGCTATCATAAGCATTTATTTTTTTTAAATTGCTTTTGTCTGGACTGTGTTTCAATACTAATATTTGGTTCGACTTATTATAAATAATTATGTAATAACAGAAATGCTAGTCCTAGTCTCATTCTTCCCTGTACGTAAGTGATGATAGCTACAAATGTCAAACATCTCCTATTTTTTTATTTATTTTTATATGTTAAAAATTCAAACATTCCAGGTGTTGCACACTCTATTCTTGCGTTTGTGGAAGTTCTTGCGACTGGGCTCAGAACTCCTCATGTAATAATTGATTATAGAAATAATTGGTGATTTCACAATCTCACTAAGAGTTGGGATGGGCAACAATGCAAATTGTTGCACTAGTTGCCCGTTTATGGCAAAAATATCACCAACTACATCCGACAAGAGTAGCCCCACATCAACAAGAGTAGGACCCATAAGAGTGTGTATTTTTTTTTTTTACTAGAAATGGACAACATTGCAACAACTTCTATTATTGTCCATATGAACTCTCTCACTTAGAGATGATTATTATGAAGCATATCCGCTTGTGCATTTTTAAGACTTGAGTAAAAGTTATTGTAAGCACTCACATTTGCACCTAACAAGGCAGGATTCATCAAGCTCGGGAAAATGATTCTTCATAACATTCTTTTCTTAATTCAAAATGATTAAAATATTTTTTTTAAATGACCAGATAATAGATTATCGATAAATCGAGTGTCAACCAAACAAGATTACAACTATCAATACTTATTGATAACAACACTTATTCATGGGAACACTTAACAGCATAATCGCTATGACTGTAATAATTTAAATTAAACTGATCTAATGAAATATGCACATAGCACCTAAATCTAAAGCGCACCACCACTTTAACCTCAGAGATCTCCGAGGCAATTACCATTTAGGAGGAGATGTTAACCCCTCAATGTCTCATTATTTTATTGATATCCGAATGGGATTTCACCCCTGGATGGATCGTGGCATATTATTTTTTTCGTTTGACTAAGATGGACCTACTTCTCTTTATCTTAGGCTACCGTTGTATTACGATGATTCATTCCATAAAGATTAATATTGGCATATACCTAAAATGTAAATGATATTTGTTTAATTTATTTTTTTAGTGACGATATAATTTACCTATTTGTAGTAGTAATCATCAGTTAGTGGTTAGCAATTAGTGATTAATAATTAAGAGTAAAATTCTTGCAAGACATCACCCTTTAAGATCATGTCCCAAAACATGTTATCTCGTAAGAGAGGCAACACCACTGAAAAATGATTAAGATAATGGACGCCTATTAGCTACCAAACTGAATGCCTGCCCTCATTGGCCCACTACCCTCTTTTTAACACCCATTAACTGTTAAGATTCATTCACCCCTGAGATTCATCCATCCAACTTGTAATCTTAATTTATTTAAGCTTAATCATAGATAAAAGAGGGTTAAAAGGGAGATCACCATTTTGCTACATAACAATCATGACCAAGAACAATTTTTATTTGGAAAATTCTTAATTTACCACGCATTTCCACTATGATATGTAATGCCGATCCTCATTGGTCCACACCCCACTTTTAACACCCATGCAATTTTTATTTGGAAAATTCTTAATTTACCATGCATTTCCACTATGATATGTAATGCCGATCCTCATTGGTCCACACCCCACTTTTAACACCCATTAATCATGGTTAAAATTCATTCCCCTTATGATTCATCCATTTTACCTTAATTTTCAAAAAAAAATAAAATTTGACTTTTAGAAGAGTGCTAACCCAATCGCATTTACTCCAAATTTTTCCATAAACACAAGATGGGCATAACACTTGGAAATGTTTTATTATTTTAATGGTTTAAAAAGCAAAAGTCAAAGATTGTTTGACATTTGTATGACCTAGTTGCTTGATTGCGTCTTTGAAAGGCTTGCGACTGAGGCTAACAAAATCCTAACTTTTAAGTTGATTAAGTTTAATTAGAGCTTAACCACAGTTAAAGAAAGACGAAATGGAATGCATTGGATTATGTAGCCCGAGGCTGGGTGGGCTAATCACTACTTTTTTTTGTTTTATATTTGAACCCAAATGGGCATATTCCAAATGCTATCGAACCCGATTCTCAACCAAACCTCCTCATCTCTCTTGACTCCTCTCACTCAATGGCAGTAGCGAACACCAAATCTAGTTGCCGGAATCAGGTATATGCTTCTTCTTCGAGCCTAGTGTTTGAGAAATCCAAAAACCCCCAAGGGTGTGTTCGGTTGGCGAGAAAGTGGGTGAAAGAAAAGAAAAGAAAAGAAAATAAAATAAAATAAAATAAAATAAAATAAAATAAAATAAAGGAAAAAGCAAAGAAACTTAAATTTTCTTGCAAAATAACCATCAAAAGATAGATGAAGTTTTTGAGAGAAAGTTTGTCACAATTGAGAAAGTGCAAGAAAGTACAAGAAAATAAGTGTGTTTCTTGCAAAAACTGAACACAAGAAAAGGACAAGAAAACACACTTTGCTTTTCTCTTACTTTTTTGCCAAACGAACACCCTCCAAAGGAATTCACTAAACCCAAGTTAAAAATATGAGTCATCTTCTTTTCGTCTTCTTCGAGCTAGGGTTTGAGAAGTCCAAAAAACCCAGGAAAGGAATCCAATGAACCCTAGCTAGAAATATGTGAATCATCTTCTTAGAGTTGAATCCCCAAGACAATGCTTGTCATATTCAAATATGTATGCGTCTATGGGGAGATGGAATTATTTAATGGAGGTGAGGAAGAACATGAGGTAGAACTAGAAAATTATTTGCAGTAAAATACTCAACATGCCAAACACAAATTAGCTTTCCTTCTTAAAATAACTCAGTTCACCTATTTTTCCTTCAAACAAATGCAGCCTTAGGAATTTCGAACTAAAAATGACCGCGTTCTTTCATCCACAGGGAACTTTAAAAAAAAAAAAATTTTTTTAATAACTATGGCTGAATTAAGTTAATGGCACCTTCCAATGCTCTAAGCAATTCTCTTTCATGTCTGGTGTTTTCTCTTTACTTTCAGCACTTCATGTGATGAGAAAGTAGTGAAATCATGGAGGAGAGAGCCAATAATTCCAATGAATCAATTAGTAGTCCCAAATGGCAGAGGACTTGCAGCACCGATGAGAGTAATGATCGATTATCTGGGTTGCCGGACGTTGTCCTCCTTCACATACTTTCCTTTTTGCCAATGAAAGAAGTTGTAAAGACGGGTGTGTTATCCAAAAGATGGGAACACCTCTGGACTTTGGTCCCAAACCTTGATTTCCATGATCATAATTTATGGAGTGAATATGGGGACACCATTGAAAATACTACGATTGTACAAATTTAGACCTTGGTGCTAGAAATATCGGATCCGGCTCTTCTACTTGCTAGTCGAGCTGGGATCTTGCTTGAGGTTTAACCCTAGTACGCCACCTCACTTTTTTAAGATCCAACGACCCCAAATCAATTCAGCCAATTCCCTCTACGTGTCGAGCCTAGCGAGGGATCTCGACCTCCTTAAGCTCCCTTCTTGATTAGAAAATGATTCTGAATCTATATCAGGGATTTAACCAGAGACCCATCTTCTGATGCCTCTCCTAGTGCATCTCTAAGCTTGTTTCCTTGCAACTGTTGGAGGATTGATGACTTCCTTTTGCCTTACTCTCCTCTCTAAGTTTTTTTTTAAATTTTTTTATTTTTACCTTCCAAAAAAAAAAAACCAGACCCATCTCTCCTTCTGCTTTTCTTCTCCATGAGTAGGGCAGCATAATGGGATATAGGCTTCCATAGTGAAAGATGCATGAATGTTCTCTCCACAATCAATCTAACAGAACCCAGAACGGAAAACCAGCCAAAGCTCATCCAGAACAATCTCTCTCGTTTCAAACCCTAGGTGAGCAAAAAGCAAAAGTAATCTAAGCTTTCCAAATATCGAACCTCTGCTTTCAAAAATCAAAACCCTAACCAAAGGGAAGGAAAATCTCAAAGATTCAGTGTTATCCCAAACTTTAACTGAACTGATCAGCCTTTACTTTACCCAAAACGTTCAAACATACTGAACCAGAGATTCTTCCATTAGCACCCAAAAATTTCATAACATCAGGAAGACAAGGCCCAAAAGAGGAGAAAAAACAAGAAAACAAAGATAGATCTTATTCCAATCCAACCTTCAAGCTGGTTAGAAAATTTGAAAGAAGGAAAGGAGTATCGACACTTGGTTTCACATTTTTTTTTAGCTGAATGATTTACGGTCGTGGATCTTAAAAGGGTGAGGTGGCGTGTTAGGGTTAAAACGCAAGCAAGATCCCAACATAATTGGGCAAGCAGAGGAGCCGGAACCAAAAATATCAACTCCAAATCTCTGGTTATTATCCCTTCTTGGGCCCATATATTGGAGGGGTTGTCTCATGAATTTCCTATCTTTAATTGATTCAAACCTCAACTTTTATATAATCACTCACCATGGGATATAGATGATATCTACAACCGGTATCACAACATTGAGTTCGAATTATAGCCAATTGTGATTGAATTCAATCACATATGTGGCATACCACTATTGGAGGAGAGCAAAATGGTAGGAAAATTTAATTTCAAATTTTTTGCTCTCCTCCAATAGTAGTATGCCACATATGTGATTGAATTCAATGACAATTGGCTATGATTCGAACTCCACAACATTTTGAGCGTGCTTCTTGAGAACCTTCATCATGTTAAAGACTTTACAACCGGCACTTAGCCTATTCATGTATGCATTTATCTCATTATTTCAAAATTTATTTTATTCATGATGATGTTTCGATTAACAGGCACTTCACTTAGAAGGGCATACTTTGCATTTTTATTACCTAAAGGGGCATGCATTTGACATATTTATATAAAAAAAGCATGTTTTGCATTATTATTACCTAAAAGGGTATGCTTTTGACATATTTATACTTTAGCTATACATATAAAACCCAAACACTAATAAAGATAATATTGGAATACATACTATATTTGGTGAAAATTTTCAAACCATGCCCTTTTTAGGTAATATCTTTGATTTAGGGTGACGAAATGATACTTATTCTTTGACGGAACTTAATTAAATAATTTTTTTTTTGAAATTCGGTCAGATCTACCACCATCAAAATAAAATGATTCGGTCAAGATTGCCAGGCAAACCCATAGTCCAATTTCCTTTGCCCACAGCAACGCCTTGTGGTTTTTCTGATTTAACAAAAAAAAAAAACCCCTAGCCATTCTAATTAGAAAAGTTAAGATAAAGTAAGGCTATTAAAGAATGAGATTGGATGAGTCAATTGCGGTTGAAATATCCCCAAGTTCAATCGCATCCACATGTCCACACGTATCCATTTTAATCTTTATTATTAGGGGCTGTTTTGGATAAACTTCTGTTTTTGTATTTTTATTTTCTGCTTTTAAAAATTGGAAATGAGTTTTGTTTTTAATTTCTTTTAAATAGGAAACACGTGTTTGACATTAATAAAAGTTACTTGTTTTAAAAAAAAGAAAACAAAAAAACACTTTTAATAAATATCATTAAATAATTTCAATTCATGGTGGTGGTAGTGGTGGATGGTGGTGGTGATGGTGATGATTTGCGGTGGTGATGGTGTGGTGGTGGTGGGTGGTGTGAACGTGCAGTAGTGGGTGGTGGGTAGTGGTGTAGTAGTGGTGGTGGTAGTGTATTGTGGTGTTGCGTAGTGGGTGGTGGTGGCAGTGGTGTGGTGGTGGGTGGTGTGGTAGTGGTGGCGGTGGTGGTAGTATTATGGTGGTGGGTGTGGGTTTGTGTGGTGGGTGATATTGTGATGGTGGTGGTGGTGGTTGTTATGGTGGTGGTGATGTGTAGTGGTGGGTGATGGTGGTAGTATTGTGGGTGGGTGGTGGTGGTTGTGGATGGATGGTGGTGATCCATGTTTTTCATTTTTGTTTTAAAAAATGGAGGCAACAGAAAATTTCTAATACGTTGATTTTCAAAAATTTTATTCCTTATTTTTAAAAATAGAAAATAAAAACATATTTATCAAGTATGTTTTGTGTAAAAAAATTTCAAAATTTTGTTTTTAAAAACAGAAAACAAAAGTTTAACAGAAAGGGGCTAGGTTCAACAATATATTAATAATCGTGTTCTTAAAAGAAATGTTAATCATAAGGGTTAAAAATTTATAACCATACCTACATATTTTTCTACTAAAAATCATGGTTATATTATTGAAGCCCACGAATTAATGATTCTTAACCATAATTAATAAAAATTAAAAGAGACACACATGCGGGTGCGGTCACAATTGACTGTGATCCGATTATGTTCCACGGGTCAACAAGTGTCCGTTTTTGATCCCTTAAATAATTAAGATTCATAACCCTTATGGTTCATCATATTTTTAGAAAAATTATTACCCAAATATTAACTCTAAAGGTTAAATTTGTCAACTACAATACTTGAAAAGCTTTTATATTGTAACACCCCCAAAACTCCTTAGGTCTAAGCTGTTCTGTTTCGTTCTCTTTAGTTTCAGCACTTTATGATGAGAAAGCAATGAAATCATGGTAGAGAAAGCCGATAGCAGCGATGAGGATGAGAGGCTTGATCGAATCTCAGAGTTGCCGGACTTTGTCCTCCATCAAATCCTCTCCTTGTTGCAGACAAGAGAAGCTATAAAGACAGGTGTGCTATCCAAAAGATGGGAATGCCTCTGGTCTTCGATCTCAGTCCTTAATTTCTACGATCTTAAAGAAAATGAGGAAGAATTTATGAACTTCGTCGACCGTACTTTAATTCTCCATGAAGGTTCCAAGATTCGAAAGTTTCGTGTTGATTTCGCAGAATACGAAGACTGGTTTATCTCTCATGTAGATTCATGGATCCGTTTTGCGGTACGAAAGAAGGTTGAAGATCTCGATCTAGACTTATCTCCTACTTTATATTCTGATCGTTTCCAATTACCTCAACATCTATACACCAATGCTACTCTAACAAAATTGAGTTTGCACTACTGCGATATCAAACCTATTGGGCCAATTTCATGGAGACTAAGGTCTTTATCTCTAGCTAACGTTCATTTTAGTGACAATGTGATTCATGACATATTATCAGGCAGTCATTTGCTCGAATTTTTGCATTTGCAAGAATGTAGAGGTCTTATGCATTTGAATATTACTTCCCCAAGTCTCAAAAAATTGATAGTACAATACGATGACCACAATCCTTTTGATCGCGATCCAGTGCTAGAAATATCGGCTCCTAATCTCCAGTCTTTAGACATTCTTGGGTTCTGGTATAGGAGGTGTCGTTTGATGAATTTGCAGTGTCTAGTCCACGCAACCATCGATTTTGAGGTAGTCATGGACGATGAGGTAGTCATGGATGATGAGGATGAGGTAGTCATGGACGATGAGGATAGTGATGACGACTATGAAGTGTGCCTCAACATTTTGAGGGAGCTTCTTGAGAAGCTTCATCATGTTAAGGATCTTACAATAGGAACTTGGTGTATTCAGGTATATCTGTCTATCTATCTACCCTTTTCTCTCTCTCTTAATTTGTGTGTTTATGCATATGGCATCTGTAATAATATCCTGCTGTGATTTATTCTTCTAATAAGTGTTTCAAAGCTCTGATAATAACTCAAGACTATAGAAGAATTCGATCGATTAACTTGCCTAGTCTTACGAGCTCACTGTGATTCAAAATTAAGAGAATATGGTATAAGCCATACACCCCTATTGTTGAGTCTATCAAATCATTCCCAGTAAGTTGGTTGAGTTTTGACTCGTTTATAAAGGAACGAGTTACATGGCAGATCAATAAGACATCCTGTCGAGCACAAGTGATCCAGCTGTTTCCTGGTTTGAATACATTGCTTTTAGTGCGGAGTTGTAATCACTGTTTTGGAGTCTATTTTGGGTTCACTAAATTCATGGTCTTTTTCTTCTTGTTTTGTTGTGCTAAGATTTTGTCAACAGGGGAGCTGAAAATCTTGCCTTCTCCATCATCTAAACGCAAATGTTTAATACTGGACACCTACATTACCAAATGGGACCTCCCTGGAATAGCAAGCCTATTAAGAAGTTCTCCTGATCTAGAGACGCTTGTTGTGAACATTACCTCCCCTGGCAGCATTCAAGTGGGTTCCTCGAAAGCATGATACCTATTTGATTCCTACATCTAATTACAATTTTTATTTTTATGCTTTATGATCTCTTTATGAATAAAGCTTCAGCCTAAATTTTTCTTTATTTGTGGTTTCAGTTTGACAACGATTTTCTTGCGTTGTATGATTTTGATGAAGAGAACTATTGGAAATCATCGGAACCCTCTTTCCAGTGTCTATTGCACAATCTCAAGACTATTAAGATATTTGACTTCGTTGCAGGGCACGGTCAGATGGATCTTGTACAGTTTCTGCTTAAGCATGCAATGGTTTTGGAGAAGATGATGATTTATAGTAAGAGATTAGCAAATCTTAAATGGAGGAAGCGTTTTATGCCCGAAGAATTGTTGGAATTTACTCAAAAGATGTTAAGATTCCCAAGAGCCTCATCTCATGCAGTAATTCTATTCTCTTAGGGCTTGTTTGGACCATAGGAATTGGTGGGTCGGAATTAGAATTGGGAGATATGAATTCCAATTTCGATGTATGGACACCCCCAATTCGTAGGCATTACAATCTCCATAGAACTGAAAAGAAGTCTAATTCCTATTGTAACGGATAAAATTCGTGTACCAGCTCAGCGTTGTGGGACGAGCTCGTTTTTGTCGTTTTGTTCACGAAAGTGACACGTGTTCACGAGTTGGGGCCACGTGCTTAAAATATAAGGGTCACACGTTGTCTGACGTACAACGATCCCGTTGTGCGCATTGCGACATCTTTGTTCTCACGAAGAACAACGTTTCCGTTGTGGTCTCGACAACGAGCTCGTTGTCTGAAGCACAACGTGAGCGTTGTGCTCTTGACAACGTCAATTGTCGTTACGCGAACAACGAGTCCGTTGTCTCACTGACAACGATGTCGTGCTGTGTTTTAAGGCATCTACGTCGTAACCGAGCTTAAGTCGACAACGAGACCGGCTCGTAGGAGGAAGTGATCAGGAGGCGATCCATAATTCCGACAAGCGTGCCGAACGTGTCGTTTCGTGCCGAAAGCACTGTCTTGGCATTTAATGCTGGTCACTTCTGCGTACCGACCGATCCCGTCCGATTGGACTTATAGGAGGCTCTCACGTGTAATGCAACCGGCGGCAGATATATGCAAGATATTTGGCAATGAGTGCAAAGACACGTGGTATGGACACCTATGGCCATCCATGGTCATCGATGGCCATACCAACCTTGCCCTATATAAACCCCGTGATTTTTAGTGCACAGGACAGTTGTTCAAAAACCCAGATCCGAGAAGACGCGTTCAGGGCCTTTAGTGTCTTGCGTATTTTTCAGTGATTGTTCTTGCGTTTACTATTCATCATCTTCTACCCTTACTGACTTTACCATCGGAGTACAGGTCAGGGTGCCACACCCTCCGCTCCTACCTTCTGCCAGTAAACCAAAACGTGGAAGAAGCTGCTGCTGACGCGTGTCCGTCCGGTATTTTTTCCCTCACAAAATTGGCGCCGTCTGTGGGAAATAATAAACGGACCCCCCCCCCCCTTTTTTTTTCCGCTCTCTGCGATCATGACTGATCAGTCAGAAGTATTCGGGCATGAGGATCAAGCCCCTCATTCCACTTCTTTCATACCTTCTGTCGTGCACATTCCTGGAGCCAGTCCTCCGTCTGGACAACCAGAAGGGACCGTACCTTCCCCTGCTGAACTCTCTGTTTCAGATCGCGTCTTGGCGATGCTGCAACTGCAGCAGTCTGTTCTGGATCAAATCACCAGGCAGCAACAGTTGATGCAAGCGAGGCTGGAGGCGTTCGAGCATAGCAGGCTCGAGGTGGAGGAGGTGCCACTGCAGAGGCCTTCCTTGAGACGTCAGTTTGACTTCTCTTCTTCTCCTTCTGCCCCGGAGAACCGTGAGACCAGGTTTGTGCTTCTTCCTACTGAGGGGGATGTAAGGCAGCCCCCGGTTCGGGCAGAGCAGAGCATCCCTTCGGATCGTGTGGATTTCAGAGAAGGAGCAGGTAGAGAGGACCTGAGAGTGGGTACCGGAGGTGCGGACACCCAGAAGACTTGGGTAACAGCCAAGGAGGTGGAGGCTTTAATCGGTGCTCGCGTTAAAAGCATGAAGGGAGGGGTCCCTGACCACTTTGCTCAGTCAGCAAAGGAGAACGTTGAGAACTCTCCTTTTACGAATGCTATCAACCAGTCTTATACTTCTTCCAAGTTCATAACTCCGACCTTCTCCATGTATACTGGAAAGACAGATCCGGAGGAGCATTTGTTTGACTTCAAGCATGCGATGGCTGTTCGCAACCCAGATGATGATCTTTATTGTAAGGCTTTCCCTAGCAGCCTGTCGGGAGCAGCATCGAAGTGGTTTCGGAACCTACCTCCTGGCTCCATCAGCAACTTCTCAGAGCTCAGGTCGGCCTTTATTGATCGCTTCATCATCAATAAGAAGAAGAAGGCAGGTGCAGATACTCTCTTCTCTTTGAGGATGAAGCCGGCCGAATCCTTGAAGGACTTCATTTCGCGTTTCACCGATGAAGTCCACGATATTGACAAGGTTGACGAAGCAAGCTGCATCGCCGCTTTCAAGAATGCTATCCCCAAGCATTCTGAGCTCTACAAGTCCTTAGCTCTTGACTATCCTGTCAAGATGGACGAGTTGTTGGTACGTGCCACCAAGTACGGGAGGTACGAGGAGGACGTATCCGTTGTGTCAGCGCCAAAGCCCAGGGTGAGAGCGGTGGATGTCGTGGAGAGGGCACACCGATCATCGAAGAGGAAGGAGAAGAAGCAGCAGCACGAGTCTTCATCATCTGAGGACTCGCCACCAAGGAAGCGGAAAGAGAAAGTTGTGTATGTGACCCAGCAGGATCAGCCGGATCGGCGCCCGCTGGAGAGAAATTTTAACCAGTATCAGAACAGGACGGAGAGACGTCCTAATGACCAGCAGGCGAGGCAACCGTATCAGCCACGCCAGGTGCAGCCTCAAGTACAGCACGAGAGAGGCGTGCAGCCTAGTGAGAGGCGATCTTTTACAGATCGAGCCCCACGCATCAATTTCACAGTCAGTCCGGCGACCATCATGAAGTCAATGGAGGATCAGCCATACTTTGAGTGGCCGGCGAGGGCGGTGCCGGATATCACATCGGGACCACGGGTGCATGAGTACTGTCATTATCACAAGTGCCGTGGTCACCTCACCAACCGGTGCCGTATTCTGAGGGAATATTTAGAGAGGCTTGTTCAGGAGGGGTACTTGGGAGAGTATCTCGCTCCTAACAACGGCGGGGCGGAGCGTACCAGGGAGCCGATGTCCCAATCTCGTGGAAGAGAACCCGCCAACAATCCCAGTACCAGTGGAGGAGCTTCTTTGGGCACGATCAATGTCATTTGCCGCGTGCAAACGCCTGAAGCTGATGTGGAGAGGAACTTCAGGGCAAAGGCCAGAAAGCTGTCTCACGAGGCCGCAGTGTGCCAGGTGCAAGTGCCTAGCAGGAGCATTGAGCAGGCACTCACCTTCGCTGATCGTGATCTGGCAGGAGTGATCCAACCTCACTATGATGCTCTTGTTCTCACCATGAGAATAGGAGACTTTGACATCAAGAGAGTGCTCGTGGATTCGGGGAGTGGAGCGGACATTTTGTACCTTCATGCTTTCACTCAGATGAAGCTGGATCCTTCCGTCCTCATCCCTGCTCAGACTCCCTTGTATGGATTTGATGGCAGCTCGATGAAGCCTGTAGGCGACGTTGTCTTGCCCGTTGTGGCTGGACCCGTTGTCCTCCTGACCAGGTTTTCTGTTCTGGATGCGCCATCACCATACAATGCCATCTTGGGTCGCTGGTGGACCCATGAGATGAAGGCTGTCCCGTCCTCGTACTACCAGGTGTTGAAGTATCCAACGCAGGACGGGCCTCGGGAGATCCGAGGTGATCAGTTGGCTTCGCAGAAGTGCGATTTTCCAGCTTCCGTTGTGCCTTCGTAGCAGTTACAGGTCGTTCCCGTTGTGGATGAGAGCTCGGAGGCATCGTTGTGCAACCCTTCCGTTGAGCCCACGAAAGCCGTCAATTTGGGAACGGAAGAAGAGCCAAAGGTGTTGCAGGTCGGGACGAGCTTGACAACGGAGGAGGAGCTCGAGTTGCTGTGTTTTCTTAGGCAGAATCTTGATGTCTTTGCTTGGTCTCACAAAGACATGACTGGCATCGATCCGGGAGTTATCTGCCACCACCTCAATGCTGATCCTGCCATCCCTCCAGTGAAGCAGAAACCTCGGAGGCTTGCTCCAGCTTATCATGATGCAGTGAATGAGGAGATTGACAAGCTGATCCAGTTCGGGTTCATTCAGGAGGTGCAGTATCCTGATTGGATAGCCAATGTTGTGGCGGTACCTAAGAAGAATGGGAAGGTGAGAGTCTGCATTGACTTTACTGGGGTCAACAAGGCGTGCCCCAAGGACTTTTTTCCCATGCCAAGGATAGACAGGCTCATCAATGCCACTGCCGGCCACGAGATGTTATCCTTCATGGATGGTTATTCGGGCTATAACCAGATCCTACTGGCGGAAGCAGATCGAGAGAAGACCACCTTCATAACAGAGCGAGGTTTGTTCTGTTATCGGGTGATGCCTTTTGGCTTGAAGAATGCAGGTGCCACCTATCAACGTCTGATGAATCTCATGTTCGGGTCACTCCTTGGCAAGACGGTTGAAGTGTACATCGACGATATCGTTGTGAAGAGTCGAGTACGAGGTGCTCTCGTGGCAGACCTTGCTGAACCTTTCTCTGTGCTGCGATCTTTCAATCTGAAGATCAACCCAGAGAAATGCACCTTTGGAGTCACCTCGGGGAAATTTTTGGGTTATCTTGTGAGTCAGCGGGGGATTGAGGCTAATCCAGCTCAAATCCGTGCTTTACTGGACATGCCAGAGCCTAAGTCGAAGAAGGAGATCCAGAAGCTGACAGGCCGGATTGCTGCGCTCAACCGATTTATCTCCAAGTCATCCGATCGTTGCAAGCCTCTGTTCGAGCTGTTGAGGAAGGACTCCATTTTTGCGTGGACCCCAGAGTGTTCCCGAGCTTTCCTTGCCTTGAAAGAGTATTTAGGGTCAGCTCCTATCCTCTCAGTGCCAGAGCCAGGTGAAATCTTATATCTTTATTTGTCTGTTTCAGAGCAAGCCCTTGGTTCCGTCCTGGTGAGGAGCTGTGATGGCGTGGAGAAGCCTGTCTACTTCATCAGCAAGACCTTTCTCAAAGCAGAGAGCAACTATAGCAAGCTCGAGAAGGTGTGTCTGGCTCTTGTCTTTTCTGCAGAGAAGCTTCGTCCGTACTTCCATGCTCATTCTGTCGTTGTCATCACAACGTATCCTTTGAAAGTCGTGCTGGGACGACCCGAGCTGGCAGGAAGGATGTCAAAGTGGGCGGTAGCTCTGAGTGAGTTCGATATCCAGTATCGAGCCAGGAGTTCAGAGAAGGGGCAAGCGATGGCGGGTTTTCTTTCTGATTTCCCTGTGGAAGAGGAGGCAGAGGACACGGTTGTTGATCTACGGGAGCTCCCAATTGAAGTTGACAACGAAGATGCCGTTGTGGAAGGAGCCGAGTCGTCGGAGTGGAGCGGTTGGCTGTTATACGTAGATGGATCTTCCAATTTCAGTGGCTCAGGATTGGGCGTTGTGCTTGTAAGCCCGGATAACATCAAGGTGCAGAAAATGTCGCGTCTTGGGTTCACTGCCTCCAACAACGAAGCCGAGTACGAAGCCTTACTCCTTGGGTTGGAGAGCGCACGGGAGCTGCAGATCTCCACGTTGAGAGTGTTTTGTGATTCACAGCTCGTGGTGAATCAGGTGAATGGTGTTTATGAATGCAAGGACGATCGGATGAAGCAGTATGCTACTCTCGTTCGTTCGTTGTGTGAAGCATTCGCCGTTGTGGAGATTAGGCACACCCGGAGGGATGAGAACAGGCATGCTGATGCTTTGGCATATCTAGCTTCCATGGTGCAGGCTGGCGAGCCCAAGGCTATTCTGATGGAGTTTCAAGAATATCCTTCAATAGCTCTTCAGGCACAGCGAGAAGTGTTCTTTGTCAATCCAGTCCCGAGCTGGATGACAGGGTTGGTGGCTTACCTGAAGGACGGAGTTCTCCCTATCAGTGTGAGGGAGTCAAGACGCATTCAGTTTAAGGCATCTCGTTATACCTTGGTGCAAGGAGAATTGTTCAGGAAATCTTTTGGTGGTCCCTTGCTGAAGTGTGTTCATCCTGCAGACGTGGAGAGGATACTTGCTGAGCTACATGAAGGTATATGTGGCATTCATTCGGGCGGGAGAACCATTGCCCATCGAGCCCTGGGGCAAGGCTACTTTTGGCCTTACATGCAGGCCGACGCTCAGAAGTACGTGAAGAGGTGCAGCCAGTGCCAGCGGTTTGCTCGCTTGATTCATGCTCCAGCTCAAGAACTCAGCACTATATCCCAACCTTGGCCATTTGCGCGGTGGGGACTTGACATCGTGGGACCTTTCCCGAGGGCTCCAGGGAATCTGATCTTCCTTTTGGTGGCAACTGACTACTTCTCGCGGTAGATTGAAGCCGTTCCCCTTGCACGTATCAGAGAGCAAGAGGTGAAGAAATTCTTGTGGGAACACATCGTCTGTAGATTTGGCATACCGCAGTCTATCGTTACTGACAACGGGAAGCAGTTCTCAGGTCGGCTGATTGCCGACTTTTGCAGCGAGCTGAAGATCAAGCACGTCTTCTCTTCCCCTTATTATCCTCAAGGGAATGGATTGGCCGAAGCAGCCAACAAGAGCATTCTCAATGCCTTGAAGAGAAGATTGGAAGATTCGAAGGGGAAGTGGGCCACCGAACTGCACAACGTTTTGTGGGGGTACAGAACGACTCCAAGGAGCCCCACCGGTGAAACTCCCTTCTCTCTAGCGTACGGCATGGAGGCTGTCATTCCTACAGAGATCAGTTTGCCTACAGTGCGCTCTTGGCACGGCAAGAAGAAGGGCGGAGAGAAAGACCAGAACTCAGAGCTCATGGCTGTTCATCTTGATCTGCTAGAAGAGAAGCGGGAAGATGCCAGTATTCAAATGAGGAGATATCAGCAACGATTAAGGAAGGCCTACAACAAGAAAGTACAACGAAGAGTGCTGCAGGTCGGTGATCTCGTCCTCCGAAGAGCGTTCCAGAACACAAGAGAGCTTAACAGTGGCAAGTTGGGACCAAACTGGGAAGGGCCTTATATCGTAGAACGACTGGGAAGTCCTGGAGTCTGTTACTTGAAAGACTTGCAAGGTAACCTCGTCTCGAAATCTTGGAACATCATGAATCTGAGGCAATTCTTTCAATAGGATCTGTGGAATGCTATTCATATACATCGTTGTACTCGCCAGTTTTCAGTGATTCTAGATAGTCGTAGTGATTGTATTTCAACATGTGATTTTGTGCCTGCTCATTGTTCATACTGTTCTCTATCTAACGCATCAGTGTAACATTGTGAATGTCTTGCAAGTAATTCAAATAAAGTCATTGACTGAACAGCGTACTCACAACGAACACGAGTGGCTTATATAAGGATGTCACCTGAGCAAATCTAGTGGCTTATCCTAATGACATCCTCTGAGCATGTGCTTCGAAACTGAGTCTCGTTGCGTTCGTCTCATGAACTTTATTTGTCAGATTGCATTCACAACGAATTACGCGGATGATGTGTCTGGATCTGTGATTACCTGTAGTGCTTGTTCATAAGTGGTTGATCTTAGTGCTTTGCTCATGGTGAATGATCATGGTGAACGATCGTAGTGCTTGTTCATAAGTGGTTGATCTTAGTGCTTTGCTCATGGTGAATGATCATGGTGAACGATCGTAGTGCTTGTTCATAAGTGGTTGATCTTAGTGCTTTGCTCATGGTGAACGATCATGGTGAACGATCGTAGTGCTTGTTCATAAGTGGTTGATCTTAGTGCTTTGCTCATGGTGAACGATCATGGTGAACGATCGTAGTGCTTGTTCATAAGTGGTTGGTCTTAGTGCTTTGCTCATGGTGAATGATCATAGTGAACGCTCGTAGTGCTTGGTCATAAGTGATTGCTTGTAGTGTTTGCTCATGTTGCTTGCTCGTAGTGCTCTTCCCGTAGTACTCTACTTGTAGTGCTTTGCTCAAAAAGTGCTTTGATCGTAGTGTTTTGATCGTAGTGCTTGTACGTAGTGTTTTGTTCGTTGTGCTTTGACCATGACATTTTACTCATAGTGTTTTGCTCGTAATGTTTTGGTCGAAATAGCTTATTTGGCAGACAATAGTTATAATCTCGCAAGTATCCGAACGTTCACATAGCGAAGTACCGCCTTAACATCGGTACAGTGGACTGTGAAAAATCGTTCAGCTACTCACGTTGTATTTTCTTTCTTGTTCTGTGTGCATGCATCGAACTACGCTACGAGGTGAAAGAAGTGCAAACACGAATAAATAAGGGAAGAGCTATTCATTCATATCAGAAGCCCATTTCTGGGCAGTTACAGTCAGTGAACTCCCATAAAGGGAGAAGGGAGAAGTTACATCGACAAAAGACAGAAGCGGAAACAGAAGAAGGGACAAGGGGACAGCAGAGCAGGGAATCGGAGGGACAGCAGGTCAGGCAAGCTCAAGGTCAGCCTCCGTCGCCGTTGTAGCAGGGGCAGGGGTAGAAACTTCAGCAGTGTTAGCTTCCACCGGAGTAACTTCATCGGCAGCAGGAGGAAGCTCTGGAGCAGCAGACTCAGAGTACGGCTCGGCAGGGAGGGGTGCAGGACCTTCAAGGAAGTGAGGCAGCTCGACACCTTGCACCTCGGGCTCGTTGTCGAGCTCGATCAGTTCTTTGCTCTGAAGCTCGGAGAACGTGGTGACGTCCTCTTCATTGTCTTCCTTCAGGCGGCCTTGCTGGCGAAGCGAGTCGAGGACCTCCTTCTCGGTCTCGGCACGGTCTTCATCCAAGAGCGTGTCCAGCTGAGACTGATAATACTGCTGCAGTCTCAGGGTCACGGACCTCTCGGTGTCCTCCTGAATTTTCTTGGCCTCCTCGAGCTCCTCCGCCAGCGCCGACCTGGCTGCCTCAATTTCCTCCAGTTGTCTACCCAAAGCTTGGGAGACATGCTCAAGCTCACTGATGCGCACAATAGCATTCTCAGTCTCTTGCTTGGCCTTCCTTTCGGCCTCCTTTGCTGCTCGTGCCTCAGCTTCGGCCTTTTCCCTAACCTTGGTGGCAGTGCCTAGCCTTACTTCAGCACGAGTCGTTTCGGCCTTGGCTTGAGACAGATCGAAGTCTGCCTTGAGTCTCTCCTCGACAAGAGTCTTCTCCAGCGTCTCCGTCCTGTCTTTCCAGTAGTTGATCCCGTCTCGTAGCTGAGTGTATTTGTCTTGGCTGCGATCGCAGAGCTCTTGCACGAGCGCGTTCATCTGCAAAGAGTTGTCTGGGCGTTAGCACAACAAGAAGTAGTACTTCAAAACAATTGAGGTAGAAGACGAGGGAGGGAGAAGCTTACTGTTGCCACGGACTGACAGGCGGCGTAGGACAGGTCGGCTAAGTGGAGTTGGCCAACCTCAGCGATGTCCCTGGGGAGCCTCATCGCATAAGTTAGAGCTCGGGCAGCCGTCCTCGAGCTCTTCGCCGATTCAATCACGGTCGGCACTCCGAACCGAGTGAAGTCGGGTGACCAGTCCGGAGCGGAGGTCGGCAGCATACTGGCCGGGAGACTTGTCGTGCCAGTTTCCGTTGCCGCCAAGGCAACGACAGCGGAGCTCGTACCGGCTGGGGCAGCAGCAGCTCGAGAAGGGGCAGGCGCTGAGCTATCCTCGGGCACTGCCGATGTCGCCTCGACTCCTGGGTTTGTTAGAGGAGGAGCAGCAATGACCACGACCTCTTTTTCCGGGCGTTTGTCCGCCTTGGCCTTCTTCCTGGCCTCGTGCTCGGCCGGGGCGGCAATCTTTCTCTTCGGGTCAGCAGGCGCTGTACCCTTGGAAGAATGATTCTTCTTCTTCTTCGGCAATGATGGAGGTGGAGGCGGCTGGACTGCAGGGCGAGCGGACCTCGGCTTCCTGCTCAGCGGCGGTAGGTTTGAGTCGGCCATTGCTTCTTCCTCTTCTTCGGGTAGGTGAGGGAACGGTGAAGGTACAGAGGGGGAGGCGCCCTGTTGCTGTTGTTGTGGTTGTTGTTGAGTAGTTGCTGGGTTACTGGAGGAGCCCCGCCTGACGAGCTCGAGTGGTTTCCACCTAATGTATTCCCCGCCTCGAGCACGGCGGATACCAGTAAGAAGTTCTTGTTCCTCTGAGGTCAACTTCTTGTATGGAAATTTCTTTGGGTCCACTGCACACAAGAGAAAACAAAGTGAGTACAACGAGGAAGTTAGCAGGACGAGAAGATACAGTGTACAACGAGAACGTAGTCAGGACAATGGCGCACAACGGACAACGGATGACTAGTAGTATACCTGCTTCCACTCGGAAGACGTTGGGGACCGAGGAATTCTCTGCCTTCCAGCCGCCAGAGACGACGAATGGAGTGGCTTTCCATTTCCTTTCTCTGTCAAGGATGCCCGAGACGAGCTCTGGACAGTAGGGTTTCTTGTTCCACGAGAAATAGGAATACAGACCGTCGTCATTGCCTCGGCATCTGACGGCATGACAGAAGTGGAATAGATGCCTAGCCTCTATGGGGTACCCGTCCTTGATGAATTTGATCATCATGGACATGTATTTGTGGAAGCCCGGGTGCATTTGCCCCGGTGCAAGTTGCAAGGTGGACAGAACTTCATCCAAGACAGGATGAAGAGGGAAGCGAAGGCCAGCCTCAAGCTGGGAGAGGTAGACAACGGTACAGGCAGAGCGCCTGTCTATGATGGCATCATCTCGCATGAAATGGAGATTGACATCGGCAGGGAAGTCGAAACGTTCCCTGTAACGATTCAGATGCGCCAACTGGAATTGGCGCAGAACTGAAGATTTTTCAATGTAGGCACCATGAGGTGCGCTACCTGTGCAACTGGCCTCGTCATCAGAAGGGCCTCTAACTCCCTCTATCCTAGCAGGTTCTACGGGGACATTGGCAGCCATGGTGGTAAGGAGAAATCGGAAAGAGGGACAGGAACAGAAGAGTATGCGCAGAACAAAACCACACTGGGAACCAGAGAAGAGAGAAATGGAAAAACAGTAAGAGAGAATAAGAGATAGGGATGAAGGGCGTACCGAACTGAAAAACTCAGAAAGATCGTTGAAGAGCTTGAGGAGGATGAACTTTCGGGCAAGAAGAAGATTCGACAGAGTAACAGTGCTTGATGAAACAGGGTGGGAGAGAGAGAGGATTCGATGGGATTTTATAGACGTCTCTGGTTTGCGAAAGTACACCGTTACCCTTCATCTGAGGCGTACACCTGTATCTACAGGATTAAGAGCAGTGGCAAGATCGTCTTTTCACCGAGTATGATAACCGTCAGGGTCATTAAAGCATTCTCGAAATTTAAATCGGTGATGATGACAGCCTGTCCGCATTGAAGAGACGCGACGGTTCGCACGCGTGGCCAGCTGGCGTGAACGGTCGACCTTCTCAATAAGCGTTTAAAGCACGCAACGTTTCGCCTTCCGGAGTGGTGCCAGGTATGATCTTTTTGTTCGTTTATGACGCTTCGAACTACGTTCCAAGCATCATAAAGGGGCAAATTGTAACGGATAAAATTCGTGTACCAGCTCAGCGTTGTGGGACGAGCTCGTTTTTGTCGTTTTGTTCACGAAAGTGACACGTGTTCACGAGTTGGGGCCACGTGCTTAAAATATAAGGGTCACACGTTGTCTGACGTACAACGATCCCGTTGTGCGCATTGCGACATCTTTGTTCTCACGAAGAACAACGTTTCCGTTGTGGTCTCGACAACGAGCTCGTTGTCTGAAGCACAACGTGAGCGTTGTGCTCTTGACAACGTCAATTGTCGTTACGCGAACAACGAGTCCGTTGTCTCACTGACAACGATGTCGTGCTGTGTTTTAAGGCATCTACGTCGTAACCGAGCTTAAGTCGACAACGAGACCGGCTCGTAGGAGGAAGTGATCAGGAGGCGATCCATAATTCCGACAAGCGTGCCGAACGTGTCGTTTCGTGCCGAAAGCACTGTCTTGGCATTTAATGCTGGTCACTTCTGCGTACCGACCGATCCCGTCCGATTGGACTTATAGGAGGCTCTCACGTGTAATGCAACCGGCGGCAGATATATGCAAGATATTTGGCAATGAGTGCAAAGACACGTGGTATGGACACCTATGGCCATCCATGGTCATCGATGGCCATACCAACCTTGCCCTATATAAACCCCGTGATTTTTAGTGCACAGGACAGTTGTTCAAAAACCCAGATCCGAGAAGACGCGTTCAGGGCCTTTAGTGTCTTGCGTATTTTTCAGTGATTGTTCTTGCGTTTACTATTCATCATCTTCTACCCTTACTGACTTTACCATCGGAGTACAGGTCAGGGTGCCACACCCTCCGCTCCTACCTTCTGCCAGTAAACCAAAACGTGGAAGAAGCTGCTGCTGACGCGTGTCCGTCCGGTATTTTTTCCCTCACACCTATGTTTCATTAGAATTGAAATATCTATCCTCTTAGGTAGAGATTCCAATTCCAATTCAATAGAATTGAACATAAACCCTGACCCCAACATTTCTTTCCATATTTTTTTTGTAATTTCTCTTTGAACTCATTTCTTTTCATCCTGTTTCAAACCGAACCTTATCTTTGTCCATACACCGGTGACGGCATCGACGATGGCATCAGGTCTTCCATCTCTTTCTCTCTCTCTCTCTCTCTCTCTCTCTCTCTCTCTTACTTGTTGATTGTACGAGCATGCATTTGATATTTTTTCTTGATCAGTTGACGAAGTTTATGAGACTAGGAATTTTCTGAATTTCTCTTTTCTTTTAATTTTTGTTTTCCTGGGAGTGGAGTTAGATTTGAGAAAATTAAAGTGATCCTGCATTTGTTTCGATATTAGCCTCTCTGTTGGACAAATTCAGTAGTAATGAATACTATTCAATAGCTACATGTTTGTTAAATTGTGACTGAAAACTGAGTTTGAACCCGAAAATGTTAATCCTTATTTGGCCATCCACAAAGGCACACCAATTGAGGCTATCTGATCTGCTGATCTGTCTGTGGAAAGTTTCAGACCAGTAGTTGCCTCACTGATGAACAGTTAAAATTTTATAAAGGGGAATGATTAATACAATATGATGTAAAAGCACCATCAAATCCTACTGTGCTCTGCAATGCTATATATTATTAAATTTTGATTATTTTCCTTTATTTATTTACTTTTTTGGTAAGTCATTTGTTGATTATTTTCTTCCCCCTTATTTGTAATCTGTGGGAATTATGTGGAAGGGAAGATGTTGATTTTTCTTACAAGCTTTGCAATGCATTCTGCCACATTCTCAAGCATATAGAGGTAGCTAAAGGGTGGATT
Organism: Tetracentron sinense; assembly: GCA_015143295.1. NCBI lineage: Eukaryota > Viridiplantae > Streptophyta > Magnoliopsida > Trochodendrales > Trochodendraceae > Tetracentron > Tetracentron sinense. Next base: position 49,141 of record JABCRI010001044.1, on the reverse strand, counting down.
AGTAGAGCTTTGAATGGTAACCCATTTGATAATTTTAGATAGAGAGAGGAGCAATATTGAAGACTATAAAAAGATTATATTCCTTGCTTGCTGATACATCTCTGTAGTCCAGAACTTCATCTCAACCCCCAAAAAAGAAGATTGAAAAGGATGGGATATACATATAGGTAGGTAACAAGTACATGGGTGGAAGAAAAGATACTACTGTCCGATAACTGAAACTGGTTCTACTTCTTTGCACTATGGGCTTTACACCAAAAAAATAGAAGGGGGGTCTTGTAACATGGTAGGGTGCAAATGCAATAGCTTGGATTTGTCTTTGGTGAATCTTTGGATCCTTACTTTTATCTGAATGTATTACATAGTCACTTGGTTACCAAGAGATAGAATGTGTATAGGTGCATTGGATAGTTATTTAGTGGTTGTCAAATTCTTTCACTAGATGCCTTGCTATTATTTATGTAGATACTAGATATACTAATTACCATAATTCTTAGTTTGCAGAGGGGTGTGTATAAAGATAGTGCATATTATCTGTTCATGCATGGAACTTCATTCTCCTAGCCTTTCATTAGGGTCATAAGTTCTCTATAGAGTTTCCAACCCTCTCTCATTTTGCACAATAGAAAACATACACTAGAGTAAGATTCATCTACTAGATTTGGTTAAAGGACCAAAAGGGTTTGTTTAAATCTATGCTTAGAACTGTATCCTAGTGACCAAGGGAAACCTTCTAGGTATCGAATAAAACCAGTCATGATCTTATAATAAGCTTGCTAGGAATCAACGATCTTGCTTCCTTCTCCCTAATATTACAAGGCAGCTTTTGTGTTCTGAAACCTATGGTGACAAAAGTGATGATATATATAGTATTAGTTCAATTATTTATGTTGATCCAATAGAAGAAAACATCTGCACATGAGTGGAGGAGAAAGCTGAAAGTATGTTGGATACCAATTAATCAAGTGCCATAAAAGATGTGAGACTGTGCTTTAGGTTGGCATCATCTGGATGGGCGAGAATGAGATCATCAAAGTGATTTAGTAGTTATGGCCAGGTGTACATTATAGTGCATCATGTATGGAGAAGATAAAGGAAGGTGAATAGGTTATAGTCAACTAGTGTTACATATAGAATAGAACTTGAAGCTAGTTTTGCCTAACCTGAATTTCCCATATATTGTGTAGATCGATCTGGAATAGAAATATATTCAAAAGTATGAAGTAAGGGAATTGCCGAGGTTGCATTTCAGGTTTAATATTTTTTTTTTATGGAGACCAAGCAAGGTCTCTCAAACTGCAATCCAAAATGCAACATCATCTATATGGTTAGCTTCAGCATCTATAATATTCTATGCCATTGTACTCCAACATATTAGTTACTATACAATTCTGGTATCTGCTAGAAATGCATATAGGAGCATCATTTGATATTCATACCTATCATCTTAGAAACTAGCTTTAATAGTTATTATGTTACAAATTTCAGGTTTCCGGTGGGATTGATGATATTGTTTAGAGGAGTAAATGGGAACGAGCATTGCCACTGGTGTCGTTGTCTTAACTTCGTGTATCATAACTTCTAGTATCATCTAGACAGTGGGAGATTGAATGAAGAGGCTTTTCACTTAGTCTTGATGCTGCTTTCGAATTTTTACAGACATAGTTTAATTTAGTTTTGTAATTGAGTCTAGTTTTTATTTATTTATTCATCTTATCTTTTTTTTTTTGGAGGACATGTATGTATATCATTTCTATTGGACAAACAAATGAATTATCATGTAGTCTTGTAAGCATGTTAACAATGGAATTAGAATTCAGATGATATTTTCAGTAATTCTCATGGTCTTGGCCAAATAGTAGAATTCCAATGCGTAGGCATTCTAATTGAATGATATTATAATTCCACACAATTGCAATATCCATGATATTGCAATTCCTATCGTCCAAACAAGCCCTTAGTGATTTCAAGGTAGCCTTGGTAATTACTTGAAATGAGTACTTGGTTTACTAATTTATTGCTTCTTGTTATTATCATGACGACTTTACATTTTTCTTTGTTTACCACATTTTTATGTCAGTCCCGCAAAAGATAAAAATTAAATAAAATATTGATCTTCAGGGCTACAAGAAATTGGCATTTCTCAGAAACTCTAGTTTCCATCAAGACTTTTGAGAATCACAATGCCAATCAAATGATTGCATTTTATATTGCCTCATGTCTATGGATATAGATGGATTCATAGAATGGGAGGATGTGATAGATCTATTGAAATATATCCTCAGGAATGCTATGGTCTTGGATAAAATTATCAACATATAGAAGGAATTACATTTTTTTTTGTGCTACATTCTTGTAAATTACATAGCACAAAAAAGAAAGTGGTGCAAGTTGAGCTTTTCTGCTATATTAGACATCGTGGGGCTCATTTATTTAGAGTACTTAAGATTTTGTCTTTATCATAAATTTTGCTGTGTTTTTTGTAAATAAGATTTTCTTACAAACAGTTGTGATTATGCTCCAACTAACTTTCTTACCGCGGTTCTGGCCTTACCTTTGCCCCGGCTCATAGATCTATTGGTTGCGGATTCGGATCCTTCCCGAATAATGAATTAAAAGGGCTGGACCTACCTATTAATGCTTGCCAAACAGATAGTTCTAGTTGGTGGATCTGGAGAGTAGTCTAGTTCATGTGTCCTATGACTCATGATTTATGGTCCATGTGATTGTCTACCTTGAAAATAGAATAGATCAATTGGGAATCCTGAACCAGAAAGTTTTTCCATCCGACCTACTGTCCAAGCTTCCTTCTCGGCTCCTTTGGGGTGAACTTTTGGCCACCAATGCTCCTGCTTCTCAGTCTGGGGCCAAATCTCGGGTCACCTATGGATTGGCCACAAACCAAATCAATGCTATTTGGACAATTTGAACAGTCTGATCAGCCGTCCACCGGCGTTGTTCCAACCAAAAACAATCTTATCTTTTGAAGCGAATGCAATCTTAAGGGTTAGTGAACCTTAAAAGGAGTTAAAAGGCACGTTTATTTTTCTTTTAGCAAACTAAGGTCAGATGTTTTAACCCTAAGGGTGATGAATCTCAACCATAGTTAAAGGGAGTTAAAAAGGGACACGTTAATTTTTCTAAAAACCAAGGTTAGATGATTTAATTCTAATGATTAATGAATCTTAACCACAGTTAACGGGAGTTGAAAAGGGGACACGTTAATTCTTTTCTTTTAAAAGTCAAGGTTAGATGCTTTAGTCCTTAGGGTGTGAATCTTAACCACAATTAAAGGGAGTTAAAAATTAAAAAAAAAACATGCTAATTTTTATTTTAAAACCAAGGTTAGATGCTTAATTCTTAAGGGTGTGAATTTTAATCATATTTGAAGGGAGTTAAATGGGACAAATTAACCATAAAATTAAAACTTGTTAACCATAGATTAAGGAAGTGAAAGGCTTTGAAAGGTTCTGAATTATCCTGGAGGACATAATAATCATTTTACTAACAATAACAAATGAAAGTCTAACGAGGGGTTGTTTGTCTAATGGTTGCAAAACCATGATTTACACAGAACATTTGCAAAGTAGCTAGAATGTAGCAACTGATTTGCAAAAAACCCTATTTATCTCATGAGCCTTAGCCCTTATGCAACTCTAAGCCGACTTCAATAGTTAGGCTAGTTGGCTGATTTGCAAAAATCCCCATTTTTATCTCATGAGCCTTAGCCGCCCTTATGCAACTCTAAGTCGACTTCAATAGTTAGGCTAGTCAGGCTTACTTAATTACGAAGGAAACAACGGCCTCAAGACTCAAGAGTTTCCATCAGTTTGTTATCAAGGACATCTAACGTTTACACAATTAATATTAAAATAATTTTTAAAAAAAGATTTAATTTTTTTTCTTTCTTCTAAAAACCAAGGGTGGGTGAGTATTCTGAACCACAATTAAGGAGTGTCAAAAGGGACATGGACCGGGGTGATAATCGGATTTGCCAAATCTGGTTATGGAGGATTTGGTCTAACCTTCGAATTACAAAGGGAAGCAAATCGTCTACCTTTTAATGGCAAGCAAATCGTCAATCTTCCTACGAAAGGGAAGCAAATTGTCTATAACTTTCCTGTGTGCATGACTGTGTAATGGCGAGGATGCATGTACGAATTTAACAGCTTCACAAGAGTTCTGGCATTTAAACACTCTTGTGGTTCCCTTCCAACTTCCAACGTTCATGTACCAAAAAAGCAAAAAAACAGTTCATGTACCTTCCGGATTCCAAAGGTACGTCTAAGCAGTTCTTTTTAATGCCTTTGTGTACTCTTTACCTTCAGCATTACTTTGTTGAGAAAGAAGTGAAATCATGGAGGAGATAGCCGATAGTTCCCATGAATCAACTACTAGGCCCAAACGGCCAAGGACTTGCAGCGTTGATCGAATATCAGGGTTACCGGACTTTGTCCTCCATCAAATCCTCTCCTTGCTGCCCATGCAAGAAGCTGTAAAGACGGGCGTGTTATCCAAAAGATGGGAACACCTCTGGGCTTCGGTCTCAGACCTTGATTTTATTAATTCATACGTAAAGGCGGACAGCTATGTTAACTTCGTCAACCGCACTCTAGTTCTCTATGAAGGTTCCAAAATTCGAAAGTTTTTTGTTGATTTCGCTTGCACTGACGGGCTTGCCTCTCATTTAGACTCATGGATCCGTTTTGCGGTGAGAAGGAAGGTTGAAGAACTCGATCTATTCTTGTTCGATCACGTTTCGCTAGATGATCCTTACGAATTACCTCAACATCTATACAACAACGCATACCTAACAAAATTGAAGTTGTGCTTCATCCATATCAGACCCCGTGGGTTATTTTCATGGAGACTACTCAGATCCTTATCTCTGAGTTGCATTCAGTTGAGCGACAATTTGATCCAAGACATATTATCAGGTAGTCCTTCGCTCGAAGTTTTGGATTTGGAATTAATTGGCGGCCTTCAGCATCTGAATATTACTTCCCCAAGTCTCAAAAAATTGATAATACACGACGGTGACGTTGATGATCAGTACGATTTTATGAATTTAGATTCAGTGGTAAAAATTTCAGCTCCTTATCTCCAGTCATTGGCCATGCTTGGGGGCTGGTATAGGAGGATTCGTTTGACGAATTTGCCGTGTCTAGTTCACGCAACCCTCATATTTCATATTGTCTATGACCCTTCGGATGAAGATAGATACTATGACTTTTTGAGGGAGCTTCTTGAGAAGCTTCATCATGTTAAGGATCTTACAATAGGCTCTTGGTGCATGCAGGTATGCCTTTCTATGCATTTATCTCATTATCTCAGATTTTTTTTTTATTTATGATGAGGTTTCTTATAATAACAGAACTTGTCCAAAGTATCGAACTACCCTTTTTCTTTACGACTGGTGATCTTCTCCAGTTGTAACCGGTTTTGGGCAAAACCGGTTACAACCTTGTGGTCACCACATGTCCCTTTTTACACCACTTAACTGTGGTTAAGATTCACCAACCCCTTAGGTTCACCCACCTCTCTTTGGTTTTTAGAAAATATATTTAAAAATTAACCCTAGGAGTTGGAAAATTTTAACCACAGTTAACAATTTTTTTTTTTTTTCTAAAAACCATGAACAGGTGGGTGAACCTTAGGGGTGAGTAAATCTTAACCATAGTTAAGAGGTGTCAAAAGAGACATGTGGCCACTAAAGGGGCGTAACCGGTTTTGACAAAACCGGTTATAACTGGAGAAGAATACGTCCCGTGTTTCGAAGCTTTGAAAACTAAGACTAGAGAAGAATTATGTAAATTAACTTGGCTAGTCCTACAAGTTCACTTGCGATTTAGAATTAGGGGAAATATGGTATACGTGAGACACATCCCATCGTGTTTGTAAGAAACTTTTATGTGTGAATTGTGGAAAATGGTGTAAGAAACTTTTATGTGAATTGTGGAAAATGGTAATGTTATATGATTTTCCATTGTTGAGTCTATCTAAGCGTTCCTAGTAACTTGGTTGAGTTGTCGAGTTCTGACTCGGTTTTAAGGTAACAAGTTACATGGCAATTCAATAAGAGAACTCCCATTCATTGTTGATTCTATCTAATCGTTCCTAGTAACTTGGTTGAGATGTCGAGTTTGGACTCGGTTTTAAGGTCACAAATTACATGGCAATTCAATAAGAGATCCCTTTGCGCAAAAGTGATTCAGCCATTTCCCGAGTTCATGAATACATTGCTTCTAATGTAAAATTCTATATATATATTTTTTTGATCCGTGTTAAATTCTAATCCATTTGGAGTCTATTTCTAAATTCATCTTCTTTTTATTTTTGTTGTGTTGTGCTAAGGTTTTGTCAACTTCGGAGCTAAAAATTCTGCCTTCTCCACCATCTAAACGCAAAAGTTTAATACTGGACACCTACCTCGACAAATGGGACCTTCCTGGTATAGCAAATCTGCGAAGAAGTTCTTTTGACCTAGAGACACTTGTTGTGGACATGACCTTCCCTAGTAGCACTAAGGTGGGTTCCTCAAAAACATGATTCCTATTTTATGCCTACATCTAATTGGATTTTGAGTTATATGTTTTATGATCTATTTATGAATAAAGTTTGAGTCTGAAGTTTTCTTCATTTGTAGTTTTGTGCCTTGTACGATTTTGAAGGAGAGAACTACTGGAAATCATCTCTATTGCACAATCTCAAGACTGTTAAGATAGTTGGCTTTGTAGCAAGCCACCATGAGATGGATCTAGTGCAGTTTTTGCTTAAGCATTCAATGGTCTTAGAAAAGATGGTGATTTATAGCGAGAGATTAGCATGTAATAAATGGAGAAAGCGTTTTATGCCCGAAAAATTGCTGGAATTTACTCAAAAGATGTTAAGCTTCCCAAGAGCCTCTCCTCATGCAGTAATTTTATTCTCTTAACGATATCGAGGTAACCTTAGTACTTTCTTGAATTGATTACTTGGCATATTCATTTTTTGCTGCTGGATATGATCACAATCACTTTACATTTTACTTACTTTATTATCATACTTCTAAGTTCTATGCAGGGGATCGGATTTGGTCTATCCCTTGCCAAAACAAAACCGATTGGCGTACTCACAGGGCCCCTTAAATTGCCCTTTTAACGCTGGTTTTAAACTCTTGTGGTTAATTTTTTATTCTAAAACCAAGGTTACATGGTTGAACCATATGGGATAGTGAATCTTAACCACAGTTAAGGGGTGTCAAAAGGCACAAATATTGACCTAGGTAGGGGTTAGATGGTTTTCATCTATCTAGGGCCAGACAAAATCCCATCCCCCTATGCAGGTCCTGTAAAATGTAAAACTAAAACGACATATTTCATTTTTCAGGGCTACATGAAATAGGCATTTCTGTGCAACTCTAGTTTCCATCAAGACTAGTGGGAATCACAAGGGCAACTAGAATGGGAGGATGAGATAGGATAGATCTACTGAAATATATCCTCAAGAATGCTATGGTCTTGGATAAGTTATTAACATACCTAACGAAACCACTTTTTATTGTGCTACATCCATGTAAATTACATGTCCAAAAAAGAAACTGGTACTGGTTGAGTTTCTGCTATTGTAATGGTGAGTCCAGGGAACATGGGTAATTTTGACATTTTTTTAAATTTAAAGTAAGGGTGTGATTTTATTAAAATTTGTGGTAAAATTTAATTATTGAAAATGGGCCTAAAACCTTATTTTTCCAAAAATACCCTTGAAAATAAAAAAAGGCCTTAAATAAATGGGAGGGCATTATGGTCTTTTTGCCTTGGGGAGGGGATAAGAATCATCCTCATCTTTCCTTCTTTTTCCTTTCTTCTCTCTCAAAGATTCAAGAACCGATTACCAACGCTAGCACCACCGTCGACCATCGATTGTTGTCAGCCAGTCGCAACCTCACCACTGGTCAGCCACAGCACCACCACCGGCCAGCCCTAGTTTGGGCCAAAACCCCACTCCAAAAACCTCTGTAAACCCCAATTTTTCTTGATTTATGTGGTTTGAGATGTATTTAAAAAATTGCGTGATTATGGAAAGTTAGGGAAAAGATTTAATTTCTCACATGAAGTTTATATTTTAGATTCATGAGTTATTTGATGGATTTCAATGATTAAAGTGACGAAAAATTCTATAGAAATTTCAAGAGAGTGCATATACATGTCATGAGTTAACATGAAAGTTAAGTATGTAGTTAATGCATTATTGTATACCTTAGGCGAGGGCTTACTACCAGAGTTTGACCTGGGGAGCTCCGGTGCCAGCTCGGCTTGTCTTGGGGACTCAGATCCGATGAGTGAATACCTTCTATAGTGATTTTGTTTAAATTAAAAGTTATGAACTAGCGATTATGTTTATGATGATGAACTAGTGAGTATGTTTATGGAATACGAAGAATACATGTATGTAACTAGTGAATATGATTATGAAATCCTTAGTAGTATGAATACGTGTATATAAGCACATCCATGAATTAAGGATTATGTAAATGAAATCTTGATAAAGGTCAGGTCTCTTGATAACAAATGGAAAGATTATCCACTAGGAATAGGGCTACCTGTAAGGTAACCGCCTAGATGGAATAGACCATGTACTAAGAATCGGGTTGCCCATGGGTAAGCACCTAGGAAGAAGAACCAGGTACTGGGAACAGGGCTACCTGTAAGGTAAGCGCCCAGATGAGAGATATAATATGCACTGGGAATAGAGCTACCTAAAAAGTAAGCACTTAGGTAGAAAGATTATGCACTGGGAATAGGGCTACCTAAAAGGTAAGCACCCAGGTAGAAAGAGTATGCACTGAGAATAGGGCTATTTATAAGGTAAGCACCCAAATGAGAGACATTATGTTTTGGGAATAGGGCTCTCCATGAGGTAAGCGCCTAGGTATGCAGTCATGTAAGTAGTATGAATATGTATGATAAATGAGAAGAGAATTTTAAGTAGACAAGCAAGTAGGTAGCATGAATATGTGAAATATGATAAGGAAATTCTAAGTAGGCAATCAAGTAGTATGGATATGTATGCAATATGATATGAGAACTCTACGCAGACAAGCAAATAAGGAAATCCCGACAGGCAAGCAAACATGTAATGTGAATATGTATGAATTATGAAATATGATAAGTGAATTATAAGCAGATAGGATAAGGGAATCCAGACAGGCAGTCAAACAGGTAATGTGAATATGTATGAATTATTAAATATGATAAGTGAATTCTAAGTAAATAAGTAGGTAAGCAGACAGTATGTATATGTAGGAAAATGATGAAGAAATTTCAATTAGTAATTTTGTAAGACTCGTAGTATTGGGGAAATGATCAATGATTGTAAATTAGTATACATGAGAAATTTGAAAAGTGTGTGGACTATATTATGTTATGTTTAAATGAATTTTCTTATTAACAGGTCTTACAGGTGATGTATAAGATTTTGAAATTCTCTATTTTTTTATGAGACTCTACCTAAATTTTTCTAAATGAGAAGGGTGTTATTATGGTTAAATGTTCTTATTTGATGAATTAGATCATGTTTATAATGTATCTATAGTTGATATTCATTCACTGAGTTATATCTCACCCTGTTATTTTCCTCCATTTCAGATTAGTAGCAGTTTTGGTAGAGAGCAATCTTTTCCCCGAGATAGTAGATATCGAGATAGTAGATATTGTGCCGTGGAGTCAACATTTTGTCAGCTTCTATCTAGATCTCATTTTATTTATAGACCTAGTATTGTCATTAGACTCTTGCATTTTGGACTTATATGTATATGGATGTCCAAAATCTTAATATTTTTGAGAGCTTTCATGTGTATGGTAGTAGTTTAACCCGCGACATTTGGGCATTTGGGATACTAGATACATGTTCTATGTTTCAGAAACGAATGAAAGCATATGTTGTAGTAGGTTTATTATCAGAATTATGTTATCCACCTGGTAGGTTCCTATAAATGCCTCGTCTTGTGGGTCCACTTATTCCGGTGGGGTCTACCCTACTGGAAGGGGTGTGACAGCTATACTAGGCATTGTGGCGCTCTTTTCTTTAGATTACTCAGATTTTGTCTTTGTCACATATTTTGTTGTGTTTTCTGTAAAGAAGATTTTCTTATAGTTGTGATCGCTGAGAAGTTTTTCCAGCTAAGCTTCTTTTTCTGCTCCTTTGGGGTGATCTTTTAACCACTAATCCTCATGTTTCTCAATCCTGGGGTCCAGCTCTTGGTGATCAGCCTCTGGATTGGCCATAAATTGTCTGATCAATGCTATTTGAACAATCCTAACCGTTTGATCAATGAGCCAGTGGCGTTCCGACCAAAACTCCCTTTTATTTTGAAGTGAATGCATGCCTACTTAGAATTGGAAAATCTACCAAGAAAGAATTCAAATTAGAAGAGTTGAAACAGCTTCCTATTTTAATGTACAGCCATCACGTTGCTCATGTTGGTGTTGAAGTAGGTTTCATTTCCTTTCCTCATTTTATTTGGTTATTAACTTGACTGTTATAATAGAGAGATGACACTTTAATTTCTTTTCTAAACCAATAGTTGCGCCAATCATTCATTCAGGCTTGTTAGTGATTATTATTGAAAGGTGAGAGAAATTACTGACACATGATCCTCATGGTTGTGAATCATGGTAGTCTTTCAAAGGAAATTCATGTTTAACTAAACTTGGAAAGACTATGGAAAGAATTCGTGATAAAAGAGAGGCTAAAGAACTGGGAACATGGAGGTGATACGGAGAGAAGCCTAAACCGACAGGCGGCCGTACTATTCTGCTGCCTTTGTTGATGAAGAAACCAGGGGTAGAGCGAGAGAGAACATGACAAAAAAATCAACTCCATTGAATAACATTAGTGTTGTCCACGTGGTGTTGGTCTCGTGGCGTAACCTACTATAAAATTGTTCATCTATTTTATGTTAGGTCCAAACACTTAGAACGGCTCAGGCAACATTGATGTCATGCATTTTAAGACCACAAGATGAGTGTATGAAACTACGCAAAATACTGATGTGGGTCCCTTGCGTGCCACCTAACCAATTTTCAGTCCGAACGGAAACTTCTAAGCCGTTGGATCAAGATAGATATTGACCATAAGCTACATCACTAAGGCCAACACTTCATGATCAGTATCCAACCAGATGGAGTGTTTTGTTCTCAGTTTGCATGAAAACAGTCGTATAGAAAAGGTCCTATAAAGTTTGGATGAGAAATGATAGACAAAAATAAGATTGGGTCAAGTCAGGCTCCACTCCACTATTTGATGGTTCATTCGGGGAACATTTTTATTTTGGTACGGGTCATAACCTAGTCCTTAGTTGTTAGTGCCACCCTAAGCTTCCACATTGGGCCAGGGTACCATGGAAAACTTCTGCCATTTCATTAGGAGTTTCTCTCTTCGGAACTTGAGAGTTGGGATCATATTCAATCACAATTGAACTTGTTAGAGTTCAATTGCACCCACAGGTCAACATGTGTCCCCATTAAAAGTAGTTAAGATTCACTAACCTTTAGAATTCAAAAATCTAATCTTGGCTTTTAGAAAAAAAAAATTAACCCTAGGAGTTAAAACTACTTAGCCAAGGTTAAAAATAGCTCCGTGAGTGCGGTTAAACTCTCTAACTTCAATAGCAATTGAAGAGGATCTGGACTCAAAACTTGACCTCCCGACCGAAATTCTTAACTGCTGAGCGGATAGTGTTTTTGATGTGTGCAAATTTGAGCTGATCATGTCGAATGCATTTCATCAATATGCAATTATGCCCCTTCATTGTTTGCCTCACAGCTGCATCGAAGCTATGTCTAAGGTGGGAAACTTGCTTTACAGGAAGCTCATTTCTCAAATTCGCTTATCAGGAAACTCGCTTCCATCATGTTATGTTTAGTAGTTAAAGGGGGCTATGTATCTAGAAAGTGGTGGAATAGATCCGAGTCTCATGCCTACGATATAGATCCTAAGAAAGTATTGTTAGATTGAAATCTAAAACATCTACTTTTCTACAAATATTTCATGTAAGATAAAATTTAAGGTATGGTTGATTATCCTGATATAATTGGAATGAAGCAAGTTCTCACTTTCCCTTTCTTAAGAATTATTTTAGTTTTATTTCCTACTTCTCGCTTTCGTTTTACTTCTCGTTTTCGTTTTACTTCTCATTTTCATTTCTTGCTTTGGTAACTATGGTTTGTTCACAATATGAGATAACCAATTTTTTTACATGTACTTAATCTTATCATCATGAGAATGTCAGTACCCGGGATATTATGCATTAAGCATATAACTAGGCAGGTTAGGGACCAATCCAATGGCAATTCCGCATGTAGAAAATTTTTCTCATTGCCCAACTTATCCCAACTTTCTACCCAAGGTGTCAAATGGAAGCTAAACTTGCTGAAAATTTTGAACCCCCAACCGAAATCTAAAATTTTGATGAAATATTAAATGTTTTACTACCAAAATATTTTCTTATTTATATTGATATTTAACAAAATTTTAGCTGAAATAAATCAAATTTGTTTTCAAATTTTTTTATTTAATATATTTACACATGTCATTTAAAGTTATTGGTACAAATCACTTATCTAATTAGTAAACTATTTAGATAGGTTAATAGTTTAAATATGTTAGTAGAAATGTTTAAGGGTCTTAAGTATCCAAACGTATTAGGTATTTTATTATAATAATAGATTAACAATTAATTAAAATTATAATTTATAAAAAAATATTATTATTTTAATTAATTAAATTCTAAATCAACAAATAATAAATAAAAAATTTTCATTATATTTTGGTGTTTTATTAAATTTTAATTTTAAAATTATTTAAAAAACAACAACATTTCATCTAAAATTTTGAAATTCAATTGAAATAGTTCAAGACAAAATAATAGGCATATCGGTTTTGGAGGGGAACCGTGACTAAAATTTAACTAAATCTCATCAAAACTAAAAATCATGAACCTAGGCTGAACTCGGGTTGAATCTAGCTCGGTTTTAAAATTAAGTTTTTGGATTGGAATTGTCAGCCGTAAATGTGGGGTAATTCGCAAGAAATAAAATTATCAAAATCGTAATGTTACGATTCACTACATAAAATAAAAAATTAAGTGAGAAATCTTTTAAAAGCTTAATCGTCCATAAAGCCATAAGCAAATCTTCCGTCATCAAAATATAGAAAATGATCAATTCCAGGTTGGATGGCCTCAACCCAAGTCTGATTAAAATTTTGAAAATCTCAGCTCAAGTAGGCTCTCAAAGAATAGGCCAGGACAGAGCCTAGGTCTTATAAGGAAGATCCTTACCTCCCAAGGTCATGCCATAGCCCAGATCAGTGTCGCGGTTCAAGTAATGGCATAGTTTTATTATCGGCATGATGGATTGGGGTGGCATAGGCATGAGGTGTGCCTATGAGATAGGCGGGTGTACTATACAAGTATCAGCGCATCATGATACAAAGATGGTACTTTAGAATTGTCAGCAATAAAGATGGGGGTAATTTGCAACAAATAAAATCATCAAAAATCTAGTTTTATACTTCATCACATAACTTTTGCATAATTAAATATGAAATCTCTTAAACGCTTAATCGTTGTAAAGTCAAATAAATTTACCATCGTCAAAATAAAATGGTCTGATCCAAGTCAGGCTTCAACCCAAGTCCAATTCAAAAAGTTCAATCCAATCAAGGCTATGAAAGGCTAGGCCAGGGCAGTGCCTAGGTCCCGCCCTCACCTCTAACCTGATTTTTTTCCAATAGTTGAATCTAGGTTAAGAGTTAATTGGAGGAAGAAGGCGAAACATTCAATTTTTGTTGGGACGTAATCTTCTCCTGGTGTAACCGGTTTTGCCAAAATCGGTTACACCCTAAGGTGGCCACATGTCCCTTTCAGGGCCGGCTCGTCCATTAGGCCATCAAAGCCTTTGCTTTAGGCCCCCTTAAAAAAATAAAAAAATAATATTAAAAGGGCGCCATTTAGAATATTAAAAAAAATAAAAGGCTCATTTAGGATATTAAAAAGGCCCCATTTATAGTTAATTCTTTTTCAATAATATTAAAAAATTTATAAAAAGAACCCCATTTTAAATTTTCGCTCTAGGCTTCCAAATGGCTTGGGCCGGCCCTGGTCCCTTTTGACACATTTTAACTGTGGTTAAGATTCAATCACCCCTAGGGTTCACTCACCTATCATTGGTTTTTAGAAAAAATAATAAAATAGTTTATTAACTGTGGTTAAAATTCATTACATCCCGGGTTAAATTTTTTTAAATATTTTTTTTCTAAAAAACCAAATATAGGTGAATGAACTTAGGGGTGAGTGAATCTTAACCACAGTTAAAGGGTGTAAAAAGGGACATGTGGCCATCTCAGAAGTATAACCGGTTTTAGCAAAAACCAGTTACGACTGGAGAAGATTACGAGTCATTTTTTCTCTCTCATCAAATCCTGCAATTGGATGTGATATTATCTCCTTTTGTTACTCTTTAGGGAATAATAAAAATGTGAAATGTATCTATTCTTAGGAACAAGGCTGATATTCCGGAGTAAGACAGCTATTCAAGAGTAAGGACTTACCGATGTTACTCTTATTCAATAATGAGCAATTCTCCCCGGAAATCCTAATAGCCGGAATCTCTCTACAATGAGGATAGTTGCTACACCCTATCTCATCTGTTAGAGAGAGGGATATTCAATCCAGGCAACGGGAGGATAATTATCCATATAAAAACATTGCTTACCAATACAAACACATCAGAGGATAGAACCTGAATCTTAGAAGGTTGTCTCTGGGGGCAAAGAGTCGTGCTAGTCGGAACCATATCTTCTTTGTTTTTCCCCTATGGTCAGGGTTTTTAAAGCCTGAGATCACTTGTAAAGTTATCAATACCTGTTAAATCCGTACAAACCAAATGATCTGAGTCTTCAAATACTCAAATACTCTTGGTCACAGTGAATGCCACAGGGAACAACACAGAGGAGATATGGTTCCGTGCTAGCCATACTCATGTATTTTCTTCTTTCAGCAGTAAATCAACACCTACCCTGCTTTCAATCAGAATCCAACACCATTCCATGCTTTAAAAGTGTTGGCTTTTTGATGAGGCACAGGATTCTCTCGAGTTCAACTCGAGAGAATCTCTCGAGTTGGAACCCCTAGAGGTCACCACGTGTCTCCTTTGACACCCCTTAACCATGGGTAAGGTTCACCCACCCCTAGGGTTTATTCACTCATCCTTAGTTTTTTTTTTATTTTAATTATTATTTTTTAAATTAAAAAAACTGTTTTTAGAGTTTTTTAATATTAAAAATATTTTTTTAATTTAAAAATGTCAAGCTTCCCAAAAGCCTCACTTGATGCAGAAATTTTATTCTCGTAGCAATTTCAAGGTAACCTTGATTTTAACTTGAATTGAGTACTTGGTATATTAACTTATTGCTTATGGTTATTATCACAGTCCCTTCACATTTTTCTTAGTTTACCACACTTCTATATAGGTCTTGGAAAAGATATTAATTTAATAAAACATTTGATTTTTTAGGGCTTCGTGAAACTGGCATTTCTTAGGTACTCTAATTTCCATCAAGACTATTGGGAATCACAAGGGAAACCATTTGTTGCATTTTATATCGCCTCATGTCTGGATATAAATGGATTTACAAAATGAGACGATGACATAGATCTACTGAAATATATCCTCAAGAATGCTATTTTCTTGGATAAAATTATTAACATACAAAACGAAGTCACTATTTTTTTGTGCTACATCTATTTAAATTACACTCACCGAAAAGAAATTGGTACAAGTTGAGATTTCGCTATATTAGACATTGTGGGGCTTGTTTATTTATATTACTCAATATTTTTTCATTACAATTTGTTGCGTTTCTGCCAAAAAGATTTTCTTACAAATAGTTGTGATCGTTGAGAAATTTTTTCCAGCAGACCTACTGTCCAAGCTTCCTTCTCCACTGCTTTGGTCATTCTTCTTAATCCGGGGGCCCAAATCTTGGGCCAGCCTTTGGATTGGCCACAAACCAAATTGATGCTATTTGGACAGAACCATCTGATCAATGGGCCACCTGCGTTGTTCCGATTAAAACTCCCGTATCTTTTGAAGCGAATGCATGCTTACTTAGACATGGAAAATCTATCAAGAAATAATCCAAATTGAATGAGTTGAAACAACTTACTATCTTTACAACCATCACCTTTCTCATGTTGGTGTTGAAGTAGGTTTCATTTCAAGTATGTTTCATTTCACTTTCCTCATCTTTCTTTGATTATTGTTTATTAACTTTGATTGCTACAAAAGAGGTGGAGGACACTTTCTTTCTTTTTAAATTAATGGTTCCACCACAATCTTTCAATCAGGCTAGTTAGTGATTATTTCTGTACAAGCTTCCTTCTCTGCTCCATTGGGGGATGTTTGGGCACATGATACTCATGGTTGTCAATCCGGCAACTCAGTATTTTAAAAGGCATGTGAGGCTTGCGCCTTGAGGGTTGCCTCTAGACGAGGCTTAAGGAAAACGCCTTGAAGCTTAGCCATGAGGCTTAAATCCTATAAGGCACATACCTCAAAATGTGAAGCTTACATGAGAAACATGCCTTGAGGCTCGCTTTATGTCTATATCGTACGCCTCATACATAATTTAAAATTAGGGTTATAACCACATAACTAAAACTTAAACGTTGTTTTTTACTTTATATTTATTATTTGTTTCAATTAATAACAAATAACACTTTATTTATCTCAAACAAGACAAAAAATGATGATGGTGATGATTTTAACTAACACTTAATTTATTATGTTTAAAAGATTTAGACTTTTAAAACTCATTGAATCTAATTTATCCTACTAGACATTGCAAAATTTTGAAGCCACTGGCCTACATTATAGTTCATGACTTCTTTATAAATTTTTACTAAAATTCTAAATCCACTACATAAATTGATGATTGACTATCAGAATATATGTATATGAACAAAAAAGTAAATTTAAATTTCAGCATTTGCTTGCTTTTCTTATATTAATTTGTTGATACTTGATAGTTAAACAATTTATATAATATTTTCCTCTTCTTCAAATCCCTTTGAGAACCTAAACCCATCGGATTTGGATTTGGATGAGGGAGCTTCTTCTCCCGAGGTCGAGCCGAATCAAGAGAATCCCGCCAGGTTGAATAAAGCTCTTCAGCAGGAGGAAAGGTTGAATAGAATAGCAAGCAGGGCACATTTTTAAACATAGGGCAAGAAATTTGTCACTCGAGACAACATTTTTTTTCCAGTAATGGGAGAGGCACGGGCTAATCCACTTCTTTTACTGGTAGTTAGTTTGTTCACACATGCATGATAGTACTCAACTGCTGCAAACTAGTAAGGATTGTGCCTGCCATCAAATTCGTGCCGTATGGGCATTCCATCTGAAATTGATCTATCAATAGGAAGGTAAAACGCTAACTGCTGAGTCAATGAGGTGAGCAGTAGATGGAACATCACTATTACTTGGATGGAACACCACTGATGGATGAATTTATGATTTAAAGAAGCCCTAGATGCTACTACCTCTTTGCTAAGCACATGAATGCTTGATCGAGAAAAGCAAGCAAAGAAGCAGCAGGATACGGAAGATGAAGGGTCTGGACAGGCTTGTGGTGGTAATTTGAAATATTGCATGAGGTCAACCCCACCATTGATGATAAACAAAAGGACAAGGCTTAGATTTTCTTTAGATGACTTAGAGATTCACTCAGGTAATTATAATTGGAATTCATCTATGTTAATATTAATATTAACAAGACACTAACCGCAAGGACGGCTGTTCTCTCCAAACTTGGTTATAACCTAAGAGAATTCCAAGTCTTTTTAGAAATATGCTTAACAATTCTTGTGCACCGGTAGTGTATTCCCCATATGAGTGGTTTGAGATTCATTCTCATTAGTTATGGCTCATGAGTTGTAATGTAGCAATTGATATACCCACCTTTTGACCCATCTTTTAATGCTAAGCTTTCTAATTCACTAATCATTGAATGGAAAATAACACATCTAACTGTGTATCCCCTCACTAGGAGGGAGGTCCCAGTTTCAACCCGTGGAAGAGAGGTGCGTGGAGATGAAACCGCACTTGGCCAGTTGGAGTAGATACTAACCCCTACTAACTAGAATGTGCAAAAACAAAAAAAGTGTTGCGGCCTAATTGTATTTAGGATACATAAATTAAATAAAAGAAATGGAAAACCACCCAAATATCTACTATGGTTATCGCCTGACACATGCAAACGCGAGGTCGATACGGTGGAATTTTTTCCAACATACCAGTGTACCGAGTAGCTCCAAACAAGATACGTATCGGCCGATACGTACTAGAATTTTAAACCATGTGGATAGTCAACAAGATAAGAAGTATCGAAATGATTTGGGAAAGATCAAAGGGATGCGAAGATGAGAAAGGAAATAGGACAAAACCTCTCTCGCCACTAGACAATAAAGCAATAAGTGATCCACAAACTCCTCTATTAAAAGGCACACTAACATCTGTTAGCCAGACACCAACCTCCATGCATAAGGTGATCGCTAGTTAAGATCTTATCTAAAATTGTAGTTCACAAGAAAAAAGATACATTTGAGGGAACCGACGGAAACTACACAGACTGATAAGGAAAAGGTAGCAAGGGTCTATATTGCAAAGTTTGCAAAAAGGATCCCATTGAGAATTGCCCCTTGTCCAAAAACTAGACACGCTCGACTGTAGAACGAGGGGTAACCCGCAAAACTTGGGTTAATAATCCCAAGAGGTCTTGAACCTAGTCACTTTTTGCTCTTTTGGTATATCTATTGCTATAGTGGATAAAAGAAAAGAAGAATTGTAATAAAAGGAAAGAAGAATTGTAATATTACGCATCAAGACCATAGTGACAAAGTCAGGGTTCGGGAATAATTCGGCAGGAATCAAGTTCGGAAAATTCAGAAAAATTCGGGAAAAATTCGGAAATAAAATAAGGTGTAAATTAATAATTATAAACATATACGAAACAATTTGATTAAAATATATAAAAAAAAATAAAAAAAATAATTTTTTTTGAATAATTCGGGAATTCTTCGTAAAAAACGCGAATAAAACAAAAAAAAAGCGAATAAAATAGAAAAAGACGTTTTTTTAAAATTCGCGAATTAAACGCAGGACAATTCGGCAGTTGAAAAATGCGCAAATTAAATGCGTTTTTTTTCAAAAAAACAGCGTTTTTTGTTACTTGGATCAAAGACTGTATAAG
This sequence comes from Tetracentron sinense, assembly GCA_015143295.1. NCBI lineage: Eukaryota > Viridiplantae > Streptophyta > Magnoliopsida > Trochodendrales > Trochodendraceae > Tetracentron > Tetracentron sinense. Next base: position 29,848 of record JABCRI010001044.1, on the reverse strand, counting down.
GTATATTGCTATGCTAAACTATGAAGCTGTATAAGGTGTATTGCTATGCTAAACTATGAAGTGAGTCGACCTGCCTTTGATGTGCAGATTTTTTTGGGAGGTAGCCCCTTAAATCCTTTGTTTTCGACCTGCCTTAGATGGATAATGACACGAGAATTTGGTCGCGATTTTCTTTTGCTAGTGCCACTTAACAACTCACACCTATCCAAGTAGGCTGGCTCCATTGTCCAACTTTGGATAGGTGAAGCTCGTGGGCAAAGGAGAGTCACAAGCCTTTCCTTTGGCGGGATTCGGACCGGAATTTCATGTGAAAGCCAACCCCACACCGTTACCTGATTTGACTGAATGCTCAGGGCCCCCCACTAGAATTGCTTGTTCCTTGGCTTGGCCGCACAGTCTGGATGGCAAATATATCAAATGGCTGTCAAACATCTTTTTCGCTAAACCCTTATTTGTTGTTCTCTGCCCTCCCCCCCTCCCCAAATCAATCATTGAGAGCTTGCTAGTGAAGAATGAGTCCTTCTATCGACAGAGTTGTGAAGATGTTGGCGACTTGTTCATCTGTAGTTCCTTTGGCGAACCCTCATGCATGCAACTTTTCTCTAAGGCCAGATACTATAGGAGGGTGAACGCTCATGCGCAAGGCTAGCTAGGTGTCCATTATTCGTGGATTCAGCAGGAAATGATGAGATATAGTATTAACTCCACTTGTTGGTATCCGTTGGGACGCATGCTTGGCTAAGAGTTCTAACTGCTCTAGTTGAGATTGCTGCTAGCTTTCCAGCCACGGAATCACTAAAAGCGAATAATAGGGATACAAATCTCATTGTCCTTATTGGTGGTGTGTACGCGCGCGCTTACACGCATACATACCTGTACACACACACACACACACACACGCACACACACATATATATATTTGCATACATCTCTCTCTCTATATATAATATAATTTTTATTAAGTTTTTAAAAATTTTCTTATATTTATTTATTTGTTAAAATGAGAGGGAATGTGGCTATCTTGTGAGGCTTAAGCTTAATGCCTTGAGGCTTATGCCTCACGCATCTTGAGGTCTCAACGCCTAGCTTCACGCCTTCGCGTCACCGAGTCCAAATCTTGAGCTAGCCTATTGATTGGCCACAAATCGATATCGAAAGACAGTCCTAACCAGTCCGATGAATAAGCCTATGTACTATTGCATCATCGGTAAACTTTTGAAGAGAAATGCATGCTTAATTAAACTCGGAAAGAATATGGAAAACATTCGAGATAAAAGTGAAACTAAAGAAATGAGAACATGGAGCCGTACTATTCTGTTGCCTTTGTTGATGAAGAAACTGGGGTTGAGGTTATGGTAGCACATTTAGAGAAGAGAATAGAGAACATGGCAAAAAATATCAACTCCACGACACTTGGAGAAGAGAATAGAGAACATAGCAAAAAATCAACTCCTCCGGAAAAACATTTATGTTGTCCACATCGTGGTGGGCTTGGTGGCGTAACTCATGGTTACAAATCTGTCTTAACATCTAATTGCAAATGTTTAATACTAGACACGTGTCTCAACCCTGGAATAGCAAACCTGCTAATAATTCTCCTGATCTGGAGACACTTGTTGTGAACATGGACTTCTTTAGCAGCACTCGAGTGGGTTCTTCGAAAACATGATACTTATTTGATTACTACATCTAATTAGAATTTTGATTCATATGCTTTATGATCTATTTATGAATAAAGTTTCAGCCTAAAGTTTTCTTTATTTCTGGTTTTAGTTTGACAAAAAATTTCTCGCCTTGTAGGATTTTGATGGAGAGAACTACTGGAAATCAGCGAAACCCTTTTTCCAGTGTCTATTGCACAATCTCAAGACTGATAAGATAGTCAGCTTCATTGCAGGGCACGATGAGATGGATCTTGTACAGTTTATGCTTAAGCATGTAATGGTCTTAGAGAAGATGGTGATTTATAGTGAGAGATTACCAGATCTTAAATGGAGGAAGTGTTTTATGCCCGAAGAATTGCTGTAATTTACTCAAAAGATGTTAAGATTCCCAAGAGCCTCACCCCTAATGCAGTAATTTTATGTTGTAATTTTATTCTCTTAGTGATTTCAAGGTAGCCTTGATATTAACTTGAATTGGGTACTTGGTATATTCACTTATTGCTTATGGTTATTATCACAATCACTTTACATTTTTTCTTAGTTTACCACACTTCTACGTAGGTCTTGCACAAGATAAAATAAAATAAAATATTTGATTTTTCAGAATTACATGAAACTGGCAGCAACTCTAATTTCCATCAAGACTAATGGGAATCACAAGGGCAACCTTTGATTGCATTTTATATCGCCTCAAGTCTGGAATGGGTTTACAGAATGGAAGGATGAGATAGATCTATTAAAATATATCCTCAAGAATGCTTTTGTCTTGGATAAAAGTATCAACATACTGTAGAAATCACTTTTTTTTGTACATCCATGTAAATTACATACTACAAAAAAGAAATTGGTACAAGTTGGAGCTTCTGCTGTATCAGATATTGTGGGGATCATTTAGTTAGATTAGTCAAAATTTTGTCTTTTATCTTACATTTTGTTTTGTTTTCTGCAGAGAAGGTTTTCTGCAGAGAAGGTTTTTTCTACAAGCAAATTGTGATTGCTAAGTAAGTTTTTCCAGTTGTCCTACTGTCCAAGCTTCCTTCTATGCTTGTTTGGGGTGATCTTTTGACCAAGAAAGCTCATGTTTCTCAATCCAGAGGTCCAAATCTTGTGTCAGCATCTGGATTGGCCACAAACCAAATCAATGCTATTTGGACAGTCCTAACCGTCTGATCAATGGCCCGCCGGCCTTTACAACCATCACAGCCACCATGTTTCTCATGTTGGTGTTGAAGTAGGTTACATGTCATTTTTCCTCATCTTTATTTGGTTATTAAATTAATTGTTATAACTTATAATAGGGGTAGATAACACTTTCTTTCTTTCTAGTCAATGGTTCCACCAGTCATTCACTCAGGCTAATTAGTGATTATTATTGTCCAAGCTTCCTTCTCTGCTCCATTGGGGGGATCTTTCGGCACATGATACTTATGGTTGTCAATCCGGCGAGTCCAAATCTTGGGCAAGCGTCTAGATTGGCAACAAATCGATATCAAAGGCAGTCCTAACAAGTCTCATGAAAATGCCTATGTATTGTTGCATCAGAAAGTTAGTAGTCTTTTGAAGGGAATGCATTCTTAGTTAAATTGAAAAGACTATGGAAAGAATTCGAGATGAAAGAGAAAGCTAAAGAAGTGGGAACTGCAGCGATTCTGAAATTCCTAATTAAAATGTTAAGGGTATTTTTGTAATTTCTTAGAGTAGGGTATTTAGTAATATTCTAGTTTGTTGTTTGGCCATGAGAAATTAACAACCTTTGGTGGAATAATTTAAAATGAGAATAGCACTAAGGGTTTAACTTTGGGTTGTAACCAAACACCTTAAGTGGGTATTTGGGTAAAAGCTCATGAAAGGGTTTTATTATAAATAGGTAGAGATAACCTAATATTTCATTTTCTCTTGAAAACCTAATCTAGAGAGACAGAGCTTGGGAAGGATAGAGAAAGAGGAAGAGAAGGTTAGGGTTTGGAACTTGGAGATGAATTCAAGGCTCAAGATTCGAAGCTCTTGCCAAGGGATGCTCAAGATTTTGAAGCAAACTCATTTGAGGGTAATCTATCTTGTAAAAGCTCTAAAACTTTAGGGTTAAGGCAAGTGAACACTCATTTAGTTCATTTAATTCCTTATAGTATAGCATTTAATATTGTATTGGGTATACTAAATACTCATTTAAGAATTATGTTGATTTAGAATGAAGTTGTGGAAGTTGGGAATTCTTCCTCTTTTGAAAACCTAGATTCTTAGGATTGAATCACGTGCACAACATCATAAATCCTCAAATAAATGTGATAGGAGTGTTTTAATGTGAATGATGTGTGTGTGAATACTTAGAAATGAAATATGGGGGAAAGGGAACGGAAGTTGGAAACGTTGAATTCAGAAAGCTGGTCTGCAGATTCGCAACTTGCGATCGATTGTGGGTTAATTGCAATCGATCGCAGGAACAGGAAAATGTGGGTAAATTTCCTAGAGTGTTTGCGATCGATCATCACTGTATTCGCAATTGATCATTGTAATTGCGATCGATCATAGGATACATGCGATCGATCGTAAGGTGTAGATTTTGATTTAATGATTCTTTTGAACTAGAACATAGAGACTGCATGTTTAGGATCCCCTCTTGAAACTTAGAAACCATACTTGTTAGATCCCTTCTATTATAATGACACTTTTCAGTATTTCTCTTAAAGAAATATTTACGTCTTATCACCATTTCAATCTATCTTGTCGCCATCTAATATTTATGTTATTCTCATAATAATCATTGTCGTGCATGCTTGAATAAAATTGCTTAAATTGTAGATCTTACTCAGCTTATTTAGATCCCTCTTGCTATGGTAATATAGGACGCTATAGAGCTATATCGGGGAGGATATGACTAGCTTATCTTGGTTAATGGATCGACTCTACTATGTGTGGTATAGGACGTCATAGCAGAGAAGATATAACGCTTTTATTTATGCTACACCATTATAACTGTTAGGCTATTGGTGACTAAACTTGGGATGAACGACGTACGATTACATCAGGTTCCTTGAGGTCTGCTAAGGGCCACCAAAAATAGGAATATGTGTGTAACTCGATTAGTATCCTTGAGGTCTACAAAGATTGTCACCAAAAATAGGAACAATGTGAGATCTGTAATCGTGCCGTGAGACGATGCCAAGGGGGCTACAATGGGAAAATAGGATGTTATTTAGAGGTGTTGCCGGGGACCGTCAGTTGTGGATCAAGTAATTCAATTGAAAAAATGAATTTACTTATGTGGTTATTGATTGCATATCGAGAAATAGTGTAATGATGACGTATGATTGCATGTGTTGCGTGTGTTATATGTGTTCATTTGTTGAGCTTTGTGCTCAGCCTTGCTATTTTAACCTTTTAAGGAGATATCTGAGGGTTTATAGAAGCCCGTGAAGAGTTGAGAACATAGAAGAATATCTCTTTTATTGCTTTTTGAGAGTGAGTGAATGTAGAGAGGAATCTTTTTGGAAAACTTAGTGGCATTATATACTTATTTAGAACCTTATAGTAAGCTCGGTTACATACATCTGGAATGGTTTTATATTTTGATAAAATGCATTCATTATTGGGGTTTGTCCCTGGTTTATGCTTCAGAAACATATACAAATATGAGATATATTGTGTATATGGGTTTCGGGGCATGATAGGAACAAAGAGGTGACACAGAGACCAGCCTAAACCGCGGTGGCCGTATTATTCAGTTGCCTTTGCTGATGAAGAAACCAGGGTTAGAGGCTATGGCAGGAGCGAGAGAGAGAAGAGCACACTTAGAGAAGGGAAAAGAGAACATGGCAAAAAATCAGCTCCACCAAACAACATTTGTGTTGTCCACATGGTGTTGGCCTTGGTGGCAGGGATGGGGAAGGTCCATGGCCCCTCCAAAATTGAAAAACCCTTATAATAATAGGTCGATTTTTTTAAAATAATAATAAATGTCTATAAATTTATATAGAGTGACCCCCCCCCCCCCCCCCCCCCCCCCCCCCCAAAAAAAATAATATATATATATATATATATATATATATATATATATATTAGTTGTTGACTATGTGAGGGAGTTTGGCCCCTTCAAAAGTTTGTAATTTTTTTATGCTCGCGTTCCGTCTGTCTCCCTTTATTTGTGGTTAAATTTACTCAAGCTGAAATTAATATTTTTCTTTTAAAAACCAAGGTTAAATGGATGAACCTTAGGGGTGAGTGAATCTTAACTACAATTACTATGTATTGAAAGGGACAAATGGCAGCTTGTAGATCCTTCTTTAACTGTGATTAAACTTAATCAACTTAAGATTAATATTTTTTTCAATTAAGACAAATATTGACAATGAGCAACATCACAAGGGCCAACACTTCATGATCAGTATCCAACCGATTGGATGGCCTAAAAAGGTTTGTTCAGGCTGAAAATTGGCCAGCTCGTTGCAGTGTGTGATCTCAAAGCTTTATTCGAAAAATGATATCTTCAATTAATGAACTACTGGTGAAGGATAATTAGCTTGTAATGATAGCTTAAGACAAATGATGTCTCAAGACAAATGACTGAATGTTTTGTTCTCTATTTATATGGAAATAATTGTATAAATTAAAACGGTCATATAAAGTTCAGACGAAAAATGATAGGCCAAAATAAGATATGGGTCAAGTCAGGCTCCACTCCACTTTGATGGCTCATTCAGGGCAAGGGGTCTCCACATTTTTCTTTTGGTACAAGTCATAAACTAATCCTTAGTCGTTAGCAGGACATCATGGAAATCTTTTGCCATTTCATTGAGAATTTTTCGTTTTGAAACTAGATCCCAAGAACATGAGGGGCAGACATTCATAACTGTTTAAATGAGTATTACTGATGTGTAGAAATTTGAGCTCACCAAGCAAAATGCATTATATCAATTCACAATTATGCCGCTCCACTATTTGTTCACAGGGTGAGATAATCAATTTTTTTCACAAGGTTGAATTTCGCTAGGTGAGTTTGAAGTGCTTCCCAACCTGGCTGTTGGTAACGCATGAGTTTATTTGGTTCGAGATAGAGGCCTTTAAGGGTGATAAATGGTGACAAAGTCTCCATGAGGAGAGCTGGATTTTTTTTCCTGAATTTGTTTGTGAGAAAGCGGGGGTTTTGTAATTTTTGTGAAAGGGATTTTCTGTCGGAACAACCATAATTGGTTGTGTTATCATTAGATTTCATTTTGGGATCTATTGTACTCTCAAATATCTAATTCTTCTGGGATATCATTTTAAATGTCCAGTGCCTTAAATTACTTGCTTGAATGGTTTTGGATTTGTTGGATTAAAGTTTTTTTTTTTTAAATGATGATTGAATTTTCATATTTAGACTAGAACTTACGTGATTTCATGTTCGGTGTTAAAATTCAGATTATTGGGATAACTTTTACGGGTTTTAGTTCTAAAGATTAAAGTATACGGTTTTACAAAAGTGATAATTGAAATTTTTTATTTATAGTTCTTGTTGTTGATTTACAGGCTTAATGGAGGATTTTAAGTGTCAACTTGAGGTTTAGATTTATGGTGCTATTGGTATGTCTTCATTAGTGATCTACAGTTGATGACCCTCTAACTATCCCTCTAACAAATCTACCTAAGCATATTATTTTTCTACCCTTTTATACAACTCTTTATCCTATACACACCAATGGTTTGTCCCAGTGGTAGTGTATCTCCCTTTAGGTTTCGAGTCTTTGGTGTGGCTGTTGACGCTGACCATGAGTGCTAACCCTGCTGACCCCTAACCCCCCTAATATAGTTAGATAAATGATTAGAGCATACCAAAAAAAAAAAAATAAAAATACAACTCTTTATCCTATATTCACATGCGTGCGTTCTACTTAAATCAAAATAAACTGATTCAGTCAAGGTTGTCATGTCTCAATCCTAGTCCAATTCAAAATTTGAGATAAAGTAGGGCTATTAAAGGATAGGCAAGGATGGCCTCACTTACCAAGGTCAGGCCATAGGCCAACAATAGATTTTCTTTTGTTTTTCTTTGATCGACTTTGGAGAGAGTTCAATTGTACAACCAACACGTGTCCATTTAAACTCCTATTAACTGTGATTAAGATTCACCAACCTTTGGGGTTCAACAATATAACCTTAGTTTTTAAAAATAAATGTTAACCCAAAGGGTTAATGTGAGGATAAAAGTTCACCTGCTAACTATCATCTGTAGCTTGTATACACCAACTACTATATATAGCTCGAATATGTCAACTGTCATATTAGCTTGTGCACATTAGCTATGCTCGAATATGCCAGATGTCTTCTTAACTCGTGCTTATCAACTATGCTTGAATATGTCAGCTGTTATCTTAGCTCGTGCATATGAGCTATACTCGTATATGACAGCTGTCATATAGCTCGTATATAATTGACTTTTATCTAAGAAGCTAACAACCTAAACAAGTTCGAATTTATATTAACTAAAGACCAAAACTTTGAATAAGACAAGATATATGTCATATGTAGAAACAAACATAGAAGACAATAAGTTCTGCAATCATTATCACAAAATCTCACTTATCTTCACATGCTATCACCTTATCCCACAAAAACGCACATGCTCTCTGACTCAATATTTATGATAGCTCGTAGATTGTTGACACATAGTATTGATAAATGCATTTATGATTAAATATTATCTCCTTATGTTGTATGCTTGACACGTAATAACTATCATGTGATCTTCACGAAGAGCTGTCAATTGATCAACAAGCATGCACAATCAACACTGATGATAACATGTGGACAACTATTCGTCTATAAATATATGGATCAAAGCATAAGAAGATGACACAACTTTCTGGGACTAATATGAATTTCTACTTTTCATTCGTTCTAACTTAAGCTTTAGAGTGTCTTTGTAGGTCGAATGACTTCACCCTATCATCTCCAACCAATTAGTTGGAAGCATCTGGATTACTGCTGAGACGGGGTAAATTTCCCCCACAGTTAAAAATTCTTAACTAGAGTTATATATTTTTTTAAAAACCAAGGTTATATTGTTGAACCTCAAGGGTGGTAAATCTTAAGTTATTAACCATAGTTAATAAGGTTAAAAGGGACAAGTGTTAGCTTGTGGGTGCAATTGAACTCTCCCCCTATTCAATTGCAATTGGCTGTGATTCGATATCCTTCATATACCTTAGTGTTATTAAAACTAGACTAGACCGACCGATTGAATCGGTAAAATTGGTAACACCGAGAACCTGTCAGGTCACCAATTCCGAAAACCGTTAAAATCGGACGATATTAAAAACCGGTAGAACCGACCAGATCCGATCGGTTCAATCAGAAAATCGGGGTTAAAAACAAATAGAGTCAATCAGGGAAAAAGGAAAAAGGAAAACAAAAACATTATTTTATTAATAAAAGGACACGGTTGAACCGGACCGGGAACCAGCCACTCTAACGGTTCGAGCCTGATCCGGTTCTGAAAACTGATACATACCAAAAATTGAGATCACTTCGGACTATCGGAGCCAATCGCGATTGAACTCGGGGAGAGTACAATCGCACCAACGGGTCAACATGTATTCATTTTATCTTTTATTAACCATGGTTAAGATTAATAACTCTTAAGGTTCATAATTTAAAAAAATTGACCCTAGGTTAAGAAATTTTAACTCTAAGGTTAATTTTTTAAAAACTAAGTTGAATCCTAAAGGTTAGTGAATCTTAACCAAGATTTTTTTTTTTATATAAGAGATATCATTTACCTACATTAGTAGAGTCAGACGGTCAAAAATTAGCTTGGGCAGTGGAGCTCTTACAACTTATACCCGGGTGGGATTAGATCCTAGACCTCCTCCATGAAAGGCCACACCCCTACCACTCACCTCTACCACTCACGCAAGAGGCAGGGTGTCAATCATAACCATGATTAATAGGGATTAAAATGGACAAGTGTTTACTTTTGGGTGCGATTGAACTCTTGCGGAGTTCAATCGCGATTAGCTGTGATTCGATCTCCCAAGAATCTCCTTCTCTTTCGTTCTCTTTACTTTCTGCATTTGTTTTTGTTTGATAGAGAAGAGGAGTGCTTGTTTTGCGACTGGGGCTAGCAAAATCCTTGATGAGAAAGTAAAGAAATCATGGTAGAGAGAGACAATAATTCCAATGAATCACCTAGCAGTCCCAAACAGCCGGGGAATTGCAGCGATGAGGAAGAGAGGGTTGATCGAATCTCAGGGTTGCCGGACTATATCCTCCTTGAAATCCTATCCTTCATGCCAATGAAAGATGCTGTAAAGACTGGTGTGTTATCCAAAAGATGGGAATTCCTCTGGGCTTCGGTCCCCGACCTTGATTTCCATTATTCTAACCCTGATTTCTTTGATCCTAACGATAAACCTGAGGACAAATTCCTTTACTTGGTCGACCGTACTCTATTTTTCTATGAAGGTTTCAAGATTCGAAAGTTTCGTGTTGATTTCAACGAGTTCAGTGGCTGGTTTGCCCCTTATGTAGATACATGGATCCGTTTTATGGTAAGAAAGAAAGTTGAAGAGCTCCATCTAGACTTATCCTTTACCGAATATTCCGATCTTTACGAATTACCTCCACATATATACAACATTACTTCCCTGAAAAAATTGAGTTTGAAATACTGCAATTTCAGACCCCATGGCCTATTTTCTTGGAGACTACTCACTTCTTTATCTTTAGTTCACATTTATTTGAGCGACCATTTGATGCAAGACATATTTTCAGGCAGTCCTTCCCTCGAAGTTTTGGATTTACAAGAATGCAGGGACTTAACACATCTGAATATTACTTCCCCAATTCTCAAAAAATTGATGGTACACTACGATGACTACGATTCTACAAAGGCAGATTCAGTGCTAGAAATATCAGCTCCTAATCTCCAGTCATTAGCCATTCTTGGGTTATGGGGTAGGAGGTGTCGATTGATTAATTTGCATTGTCTAGTCCACGCGACCCTCGATTTTGAGCTAGTCACCGATGGTGGGTATAGCGATCGTGAGCTTGATTCTGAAGAGTTGGACAGCATTTTGAGGGAGCTTCTTGAGAAGCTTCATCATGTTAGGGATCTTACGATAGGTACTTGGTGTATTCAGGTTTGTTTGTTTGTTTGTTTATGCATATGACATGTGTACCATGATTTATTCATCTGAAAAGTGTTTCAAAGCTCTGAAAACTCAGACTATTGAAAAATTCTGTCGACTAACTTGGCTAGTCTTACGAGTTCATTCATGATTCGAAATTAGGGGAAGTATGGTATAAGTCAAGCACCGCTTTGTGTTCCTATGAAACTTCTATGTTAGAATAATGGAGAATATCTCCCATTGTTGAGTCTCTCAAATCGTTCCCAGGAAGTTTGTTGAGTTGGGATTAGGTTATAAAGGAACAAGTTACATGGCAATTCAATAAGAGATCATGTTGAGCACAAGTGATTTGGCCATTTCCACTGGTTGAATTGCTTAGTTGAATACATTGCATCTAGTGCGAAGTTGTAATCCATGTTTTGAAGTCTATTTTTGTTTCACTAAACTCATGTTCTTTTTCTTCTTGCTTTGTTATGCTAAGATTTTGTCAACACGGGAGCTGGAAATATTGCCTTCTCCACCATCCAAACGCAAATTTTTAAAACTGAACACCTACCTCAAGAAATGGGACCTCCCCGGTATAGCAAGCCTGCTAAGAAGTTCTCCTGATCTAGAGACGCTTGTTGTGAACAGGGACTTCCCTAACAGAAATAAAGTGGGTTCCTCGAAAACATGATACCTATTTGATTCCTCATCGAATTAGAATTTTGATTTATATGCTTTATGATCTATTTATGAATAAATTTTCCGCTTTAAGTTTTCTTTATTTGTGGTTTCAGTTTAAAAATTGAATTTCTCGCCTTGTAGGTTCTTGATGGAGAGAACTATTGGAACTCGTTGAAACACTCTTTCCAGTGTCTATTGCACAATCTTAAGACTGTAAAGATAGTTGGCTTCATTGGAAGGGACGGTGAGATGGATCTTGTACAGTTTCTGCTCAAGCATGCAATGGTCTTAGAGAAGATGGTGATTTATAGTGAGAGATTACTGGATCTTAAATGGAGGAAGCGTTTTATGCCCGAACAATTGCTGGAATTCACTCAAAAGATGTTAAGCTTCCCAAAAGCCTCACCTCATACAATAATTTTATTCTCTTAGCGATTCCAAGGTAACCTTGATTTTAACTTGAATTGAGTACTTGGTATATTCACTTACTGCTTATGGTTATTATCAGTCACTTTACTTTTTTCTTAGTTTGCCACACTTATGTAGGTCTTGCAGAAAATCGAAATTAAACAATATTTGAATTTTTAGGGCTACCTGAAACTAGCATTTCTCAGAAACGCTAATTTCCATCAAGACTATTAGGAATCACAAGGGAAACCATTTGATTGCATTTTATATTGCCTCAAGTCTGGATATAAATGGATTTAACAAATGGAAGGACAAGATTGATCTACTGAAATCTATCCTCAAGAATGCTATTGTCTTGGTCCTCTTGGATAAAATTATTAACATACCAAATGAATCACTTTTTTTGTTTGCTACATCCATGTAAATTACACTCACAGAAAACAAACTGGTACAAGTTCAGTTTGTGCTATATTAGACATTGTGGGGCTTGTTTCTTTAGATTACTCAATATTTTGTCTTTATCATAGAATTTGTTGTGTTTCTGCTAAGAAGATTTTCTTACAAACAGTTGTGATCGTTGAGAAATTCTTTTCCAACAGACCTTGTAGAGACTCGAACCTTCTTCCATGCCTTTAATTCAATTTATAAGGTTTGTAATGGTCTTTTGTCATGTCTTTATGCGTGCTTTGTTGTGTCTAAGCGGTGGGGAGAGTCTAAAGTGTCTAAGCAATTTAAAAGTGGAAAAACAGATCTTACGATCAATCGCCCTAGAGCCGACGATTGATTGCCCTGGACCAAAAACCTGGGCAGCCTTCTGTTTTGGGGACAATCGATCACATAAGTATTAACGATCGATTACCAGGAATCTGAAAAGTTGGGTTAGCTTCTGTGTGGGTTACAATCAATCGCACTTGGTGGACAATTGATCGCATTGAAGGTTGACTATCGATCGCACTAAAGGTTGACTATCGATCGCACTTGGTGGACGATCAATCGCAACATGCGTATCAGGTTTTAAAAAAAGTTACAGAAATGAGGGTTTTAAACCTCTATCCTATAAATAACACTTCTAATTCGAGGGTTTTAGACTCTAAAGAGTTTCTAACTTAATTTGGGTGAGATTTGGGGAAAACCTAGGGTTTTAAGAGAGTTTTGGTTTGAAGAGGAAGGAATTGCTCAAGGGTTTTGGCTTGAAGAGGAAGGAATTGCTCAAGGGAGAAGAAGATTAGCTTGAAGATCTTCCCGAAAGCCTTCTTGAGCAATTTGGATCCAAGGGAAGGATCTCTAAGGTCGATAAATTCCCCAACTTAACTCTATAATGATGTTTTGTGAATATTAGTATGATAGAGATGATAAGAAACAGAGATTTGATATTTTTTTCCCAACTAAGTATGAATTAAGTTTATTAGAGATGGAAATATTGTTTAATACCATGGATGGATTGTATGGAGGATGGGAAATACTATGGAGGATGAGATGAATGTATAGATGTGGATTATGTTTGGGTTGTATGAATGAGTTTTGATGTGGTGGAATATTAGAAATAGGGAAGGGCAAAGTATCCATAATTAACGCACTCAAGGTGTTTGTTGAAATGCTTAAGAATGATGAATACTAGTATGTTGTTATTGATTATTAAGAAACTAAGTCTAATGGATATTGTTGTTTGTCATGATAAATTATGCCCTATTTACTTTATATGGTGATAGGTATTCGAGTAGGCCAAATCTTAGAGGGAAGTCTTCCAAACCGAGAATTCTCTAACCATTCGGTATGAGACGTTATGATGGAGTTTCCATGGTGGGAGATCAGAACCTAAGGGATGACTCACTCGAATGTCAATTACGACACTCAAGCACACGTTCACTTGCATGGTAAGTTGATATGTCGCATAAGTCTCACATGTCTCACAAGCATGCATGCATTAGACACGAACATGTTACGAAGCATTGGACACAAGCAGATTATGAATTATGCTATGAAAAAATGACCCCCAGTTACGAACATACCACTCTATGCGTTGCCGCGACTATGTTACAAAACACTATGAACTATGCGTTGCTGGGACAAAACACTCTGATTATGTGTTGTCAGGATAAAACACTATGATTGTGCATTGTCGGGACAAATACACTACGAATCATGCATGTATGAGTCTATGCATATGTTAAGTTCAAGTTCATGAATAAGAGTCACACAAGTACATGAGTCAAGGTGATGTTATGACATGTTATATGCTCCGCACTCTGATTATGCCTATGTTACGTGAATCTATTATGATTAAGCATAGATAAACTAAGCTATGATATTGATATTGCTCATGCTACTTTATGTTGTTGTTCGTTCGTTTATCTGCCAAGTATTCCATACTCAGTCGACCTATCAATGTCTTTAGGTCTAAGAGAGGAGCCGTGGATTGAGGAGGTTTACACCGAAGAGGGAGAAGAAGGTGAGCTTCCTGAGGGGGAGGCCAGAGATTTTGATAGTTATCCCTACTGATTGTTTTAGTTGTTTCCTTTAGGAAGAGATGTTTGTATCAGACTTTTATGACTTTTAGTCGATGTTGCTTAGTTGATTTACCATGTTGATGGTTTTAGACTACTCAGTTTATGGTGGGTTATGGTTTGTGGCTTATCATTGTACAAGATGATTTAGTTTATATCAAAATTTTATTATTCGCCAGTGTTACCTAGGCACTTCAGTTTTCCCAAATTTTGCCGTGCCGATACTTGGACATGAGACGACACTCCATGACACGACACGACACTCCTTGATACGTGCCTATACCATGTCATGGTGACATTAACATTATGATTAGTGCATGGTGCTTCAAATATGTTATGCCATTTTAAAAATACAATTGCAAGAAATTTTGTCAATTTGTGTTGTTTTTTTAGAAACATAGACGAAATTTTATTAGGAGAGCACGACACCAACAACAATCAATATGTACATCTCTCTTCTCTTCTTTCTTGTTGCTTATTTCTACTCCCTATATGAATATTTTATATAACTTATGTATATACTTTTTTAAAACATTGGGGACTGGTGATCCCCATCTTTTTATTATTATTGTTATTTAAAAATTTTGAGTTATAAATTATAATATATATATATATATATATATATTTAATCATTTTTAAAAATATGTACATCCGTGCCGCCGTATTGGGATTTTTTAGAGCTTGCCGTGCCGAACACTCTTAGACACCTAGACACTTGGCACCCGTACCACGTGCCTGGGTAACACTGTTATTCGCATATTTGGAGACTCGTGTTTAGCATGCCTTGTATGTCATGGAATTTAAGCAGGTTTAAGAAATGTGGTGACCCAAAGTCCTAATTTGGTCAAGGTAGGATTTGGGGTCGCTACAGACCTACTGGCCAAGTTTCCTTCTTTGTTCCTTTGGTCATGCTTCTTAATCCGGGTGTCCAAATCTTGGATCAGCCTCTGGATTGGCCACAAACCAAATCGCTGAATCTATATTCACTTGTATGGTTGTAATTGTTGATAATAACCATAAGCAATAAGTGAATATATCTTTACAAATTATCTCCACGTATCTAAAAGGCATGCTAAACACCTAGCAGTCCCAATGAATCACCTAGCAGTCCCAAACGACCGGGGAATTGCAGCGATGAGGAAGAGAGGGTTGATCGAATATCGGGGTTTCCGGACTTTGTCCTCCTTGAAATCCTCTCCTTCATGCCGATGAAAGATGCTGTAAAGACGGGTGTGTTATCCAAAAGATGGGAATTCCTCTGGGCTTCGGTCCCCAACCTTGATTTCCATTATTCTAACCCTGATTTCTATGATCCTGACGATAAACCTGAGGACAATTTTCTTCACTTCATCGACCATACTCTATTTTTCTATGAAGGTTCCAAGATTCAAAAGTTTCGTATTGATTTCAACATCTTCAGTGACTGGTTTGCCCCTTATGTAGATAAATGGATCTGTTTTGTGGTAAGAAAGAAGGTTGAAGAGCTCGATCTAGACTTATGCTTCACCATCGAGTCATTTGATTTTTACGAATTACCTCCACATATATACAACATTTCTTCCCTGAAGAAATTGAGGTTGAAATGCTGCCATTTCAGAACCTTCCGTGAGCCAATTTCTTGGAGACTACTCACTTCTTTATCTTTAGTTCAAAATTATTTAAGCGATGATTTGATGCAAGACATATTATCAGGCAGTCCTTCGCTCGAAGTTTTGGATTTGCATGCATGCAACTACTTAACGCATCTGAATATTACTTCCCTGAGTCTCAAAAAATTGATGGTATACTTCGACGATGCTTCAAATTCAGATTCAGTGCAAGAAATATCAGCTCCTAATCTCCAGTCACTGGCCATTCTTGGGTTCTGGCATAGGAGCTGTCGTTTGATTAATTTGCAGTGCCTAGTCCACGCGACCCTTGATTTTGAGGTAGTCACTGAAGATGGATTTAGCGGTCGTCATATCGACTCTGAAGAGTTGGACAACATTTTGAGGGAGTTTTTTGAGAAGCTTCATCATGTTAAAGATCTTACAATAGGCCCTTGGTGTATTCAGGTATGCATTTGTCTCATTATTTCAGGGCTGATTTATTCTTGATGAGGTTTGGAAGAACAGAACTTGCCAAAAGTATCTATCTATCTACCTTTTCTTTTTCTCTCTTGGTTTGTTTGTTTATGCATATGGCATGTATACCATCCTGGTATGATTTATTCATCTGAAAAGTGTTTCAAAGCTCTGAAAACTCTGACTATTAAAGAATTTTGTCCAGTTGGCTAGTCTTACGAGTTCATTCATGATTCGAATTAGGGGAAGTATGGTATAAGTCAGGCACCACATTGTGTATGTAAGAAACTTCTATGTGAGAATTATGGAAAATATCTCCCATTGTTGAGTCTCTCAAATCATTCCCAGTAAGTTGGTTGAGTTGGGACTAGGATATAAGGGAACAAGTTACATGGCAATTCAATAAGAGATCATGTCGAGCACAAGTGATTTGGCCGTTTCCCAGGTTGAATTGCTTAGTTGAATACATTGATTCTAATGCGAAGTTGTTATCCATGTTTTGGAGTCTATTTTTGTTTTACTAAATTCATGCTCTTTTTCTTCTTGCTTTGTTGTGCTAAGATTTTGTCAACACGGGAGCTGGAAATATTGCCTTCTCCACCATCTAAACGTAAATGTTTAATACTGGACACCTACCTCAAGAAACGAGACCTCCCCGGTATAGCAAGCCTTCTAAGAAGTTCTCCTGATCTCGAGTCGCTTGTTGTGAACATGGACTTCCCTAACAGCACTAAAGTGGGTTCCTCGAAAACATGATACCTATTTGATTCCTCATCAAATTAGAATTTTGATTTATATGCTTTATGATCTATTTATGAATAAATTTTCCGCTTTAAGTTTTCTTTATTTGTGGTTTCAGTTTAAAAATTGAATTTCTCGCCTTGTAGGTTCTTGATGGAGAGAACTATTGGAACTCGTTGAAACACTCTTTCCAGTGTCTATTGCACAATCTTAAGACTGTAAAGATAGTCGGCTTCATTGGAAGGGACGGTGAGATGGATCTTGTACAGTTTCTGCTTAAGCATGCAATGGTCTTAGAGAAGATGGTGATTTATAGTGAGAGATTACCAGATCTTAAATGGAGGAAGCGTTTAATGCCCGAACAATTGCTGGAATTCACTCAAAAAATGTTAAGCTTCCCAAAAGCCTCACCTGATTTAGTAATTTTATTCTCTAGCGATTTCAGGGTAACCTTGATTGTAACTTGAATTGAGTACTTGGTATATTAACTTATTGCTTATGGTTATTATCACTGCCCCTTTACATTTTTCTTAGTTTACCACACTTCTATGTAGGTCTTGTAAAAGATAGAAATTAAATAAAATATTTGATTTTTCAGGGCTACGTGAAACTGGCATTTCTCAGCCACTCTAATTTCATCAAGACTATTGGGAATCACAAGGGAAACCATTTGGTTGCATTTTATATCGCCTCAAGTCTGGATATAAATGGATTTACAAAATGGGAGGATGAGATAGATCATAGATCTACTGAAATATATCCTTAAGAATGATATTTTCTTGGATACAATTATTAACATACCGAACAAAGTCACTTTTTTTTTGTGCTACATCTATTTAAATTAGACTCACAGAAAAGAAATTGGTACAAGTTGAGCTTCTGCTTCTGCTATATTAGACATTATGGGGCTTGTTTATTTATATTACTCAATATTTTGTCATTACAATTTGTTGTGATTCTGCCAAAAAGATTTTCTTACTGACTGTTGAGATCGTTGAGAAAGTTTTTTCCAACAGACCTACTCTCCAAGCTTCCTTCTCTGCTCTGCTTTGTTCATGCTTCTTAATCTGGGGCCCAAATCTTGGGTCAGCCTCTGGATTGGCCACAAACCAAATTGATGCTATTTGGACAGTCCTAACCATCTGATCAATGGCCACCAGCATTGTTCCGATTGAAACTCCCTTATCTTTTGAAGCGAATGCATGCTTACTTAGACATGGAAAATCCTTCAAGAAATAATCCAAATTGGATGAGTTGAAACAACTTGCTGTCTTTACAACCATCACCTTTCTCAAGTTGAAGTAGGTTTCATTTCATTTTCCTCATCTTTCTTTAGTTATTATTTATTAACTTTGACTCTTATAAAAGAGATAAGAGGACATTTTCTTTCTTTTCTAAATTAATGGTTCCACCAGTCTTTCAATCAGGCTAGTTAGTGATTATTTCTATCCAAGCTTCCTTCTCTGCTCCATTGGGGGATGTTTTGTCACATGATATTCATGGTTGTCAGTCCAGCGAGCAGTGTTTTAAAAGGTGTGTGAGTAGGGGTGATATCGAGTCTAGTAGTGGTGTGTTTAAGCTTGCTCGTTTATTAAACGAGCTCGAAAATCAAGTTCGAGCTTATTAAATAGACGAGCTCAAGTTTACTAGCCGAGCTTGAGTAGTTCAGCATGGTTTATTGAATATAGCTATTTATATTAGGTAAAAAATTCACTTTATTATCCTAGGCAAAGAAATCACGGTGTTAACTATAATTTTAGTATAAGATTATAATTATATAAAGGGTATTTTTATAATATAAAATACATTATTTATTATTAATTTTTACTAGTATATAATACATATACTTAATTTAATATTTAAAATTTAAATGAAATAAGTATATTTTAAATATTTTAGTAGGTTAATATGTATAATTGTATATATAATCGAGTTAAGCTTTTAACGAGCCAAGTAGGGGTGTGTTCAATCTTGACTCGTTAACTAAAGGAGCTTGAAAATCATGTTAACAATTGAACTTGAGTAGTTCGCTAGCACTGTGCAGGGGCGGAGCCATGAATTTTTCTTTGGGGGGGCCAATGTACATGTATTAAAATAATTAATTGCCACGAAATAGTGTGGGGTGGGGGGGGCAATGTACATGTATTAAAAAAATTAATTGCCACGAAATATTGTGGGGTGGGGGTTCGGGGGCATAGCCCCCGAGATATATATATATATATATATATTTTGGATAGAGCCATTTTATAAATAAAATTAACAATATTTTTAAATTTTTATATTATACATATAAAATATTTATAATTTTTTTTGGATAGAGCGTACACTTGTCCATTTTAACCTCAATTAACTGTGGTTAAGATTTACTAACCCTTGGAATTCAACAATATATTAGAAAAAAATATTAAATATTTTAGCTCTGGTTAAGAATTTTAACTCTTAGTGTTAATATTTGTTAATATTTCTTTTAAAAAACTAAGGTTATATTGTTGAATCCCAATGGTTAATAAATCTTAACCATAGCTACTACGAGTTAAAAGGGACATGTGTTGACCTGTGAGAGTGGGTGTGGGTGCGATTGAACTCTCCACGAGTTAAATTTCAATTGATTGTTATCCTATCTCCCTACGTAATAGGATTTCAGTACTTCTACCTACTTACTAAAAGATGAGATTCACAACAATTAGGGGCACTATAAAAATAAGATTAAGAATTTAGGGGGACTATTATAAAAATAAGACTAAAATTTTGGAGGGGCCATTATAAAATTAAGACTGAAAATTTGGAGGGCCCACTATGTAAATAAAACTTAAAAATTGTGTGGGCCCCTCTATATAGAACTAGAAAATGAAGAGATTTCGAAAACAAAAAAAAAATTGGCTGGGGGCGAGGGGGCATTATAAAATTATGACTAAAAATTTGGGGGAGCCATTATGTAAATAAAACTTTTAAAATGTGTGGGCCCCACTATATAGTACTAGTAAAAGAAGAGATTTCAAAAAATTGGGGGGGGGGGGGGGGGGGGGCATGGCCCTCCCTGGCTCCACCCTTGGCACGCTAAGTGTGGGGCTTACACCTTGAGGCTCGCTTCTAGGCGATGCTTAAGAACAACGCCTTGAGGCTTAACCAATGAGGCTTAAATCTTATAAGATACTCACCTCAAAATGTGAAGCTTACAGGAGAAATACGCTTCACGCCTTGAAGCTCGCTTTATGTTTGTAGCATACGCCTCATCTATTAACTCAAGTTAGGATTATTACCACATAGCTGAAACTTAAACATAATTTTTTATTTGTTTCAATTAATAGAAAATAACACTTTGTTTATCTCAAACAAGACATAACAAATTATGATAATGGTGGTTTCAACTAATACTTAATTTATTATGCTTAATATATTTAGGCTTTTAAAACTCATTGAATCTAATTCTACTAATTTCCCTACTAGACACTGCAAAAATTTGAAGCCATTGGCCTATATTATAGTTCATGACTTTTAATAAATGTTTACCAAAAATCTAAATCCACCATATAAATTAATGATTGACTATCATCTTCAATATGTATATGAACCAAAAAGTACATTTAAATTTCAGCATTTGTTTGCCCTTATTGTATTAATTTTGTATAGTTAAACAATTTATATAGTATTTTTAATGTGTACATGCGCGCCTTCACGCATCCACACGTGTACACACACACACACATATATATATATATATATTCATCTCTCTTTATATATACATACTATAATTTTTATTAACATTTTAAACATTTTTATTTTATTTTATTTATTTGTTTGTTAAAATAAGAGAGAATGAGGCTTTCTTGTGAGACCTAAGCCTTACGCCTAACGCATCTTGAGTTCTTAATGCCTAGCTTCACGCCTTCGTGTTTAAAACATTGCTAGTGAGTCCAATCTTGAGTCAGCCTCTTAATTGGACACAAATCGATATCGAAGGAACTAGTCCGACCAATAAGCCTATGTACTATTGCATCAGAATGTCGGTAAACTTCTGACGAGAATTGCATGCTTAATTAAACTTAGAAAGAATATGAAAAGCATTCAAGATAAAAGTGAAACTAAAGAAATGAGATCATGGAGCCATACTATTTTGTTGCATTTGTTGATGAAGAAACCGGGGATGAGGTTATGGTAGCACATTTAGAGAAGAGAATAGATAACGTGGTAAAAAATCAACTCCACCACACTTAAAGAAGAGAATAGAGAACATCGCAAAAAATCAACTCCTCCGAAAAACATTTGTGTTGTCCACGTCATGGTGGGCTTGGTGATGTAACTCATGTCTACAAATCTGTCATATCATCTAATTACAAATGTTTAATACTGGACACGTGCCTCAACAAATGGGACCTCCTTGGAATAGCAAACGTGCTAAGAAGTTCTCCTGATATGGAGATGCTTGTTGTGAACATGGACTTCCCTGGAAGCAGTTGAGTGGCTTCCTCGAAAACATGATACCTATTTGATTCCTCATCTAATTAGAATTTTGATTTATATGCTTTATGATCTATTTATGAATAAAGTTTCAGCTTAAAGTTTTCTTTATTTGTGGTTTTAGTTTGACATAGAATTTCTGGCCTTGTAAGATTTTGATGGAGAGAAATACTGGAAATCAACGAAACCCTTTTCCAGTGTCTATTGCACAATCTCATGACTGTTAAGATAGTCGGCTTCAGTGCAGGGCACGATGAGATGGATCTTATACAGTTTCTGCTTAAGCATGCAATGGTCTTAGAGAAGATGATGATTTATAGTGAGAGATTGTTGGATTTTAAATGAAGGAAGCATTTTATGCCAGAAGAATTGTTGGAATTTACTCAAAAGATGTTAAGCTTCTATTAGAATGTTTTCTAAACGTGTATAGCTGTATGTTGCTATATTGGTTATCTTGGTTGTCACCTTCCATTCTTATCCCTGCAATCATGGGATTTGAATTCCTTTGTAACTCTATATATTTACTCCCACAAAGAATGAATAAAGTGACTTCTATTCTAACGTGTTTATCATGGTATCAGAGCCTAAACATTCTTCCATCTTCTAGCTTCCATTGCTCCTTGTTTGATCGTTCTTTGGATATCTAGAGATCTCGTTCCTCCATTGGACGGTGCCTCTCTCTATTGACCCTACTCTGGTCATTATATATTGTTATTATTTTTTTCATCTCATTCACTGTATGGACTGCATCACCATGGCTTCAGGTGATGGAGATAAAGATGGAGCACCTTCTTCATTGAAATCCACATTAGGTTTGGAGATTGAGACTACCCTCAACAACCCTTTTTACCTTCCTCATTCTGATAACCCTGGAACTATTCTAGTATCTCATCCCCTCAATGGAGATAACTACCCTACATGGTCTCGGGCCATGCACACCGCTCTGACTGCGAAAAACAAATTTGGCTTTGTTGATGGTAGCT
Source organism: Tetracentron sinense (assembly GCA_015143295.1). Taxonomy (NCBI): domain Eukaryota; kingdom Viridiplantae; phylum Streptophyta; class Magnoliopsida; order Trochodendrales; family Trochodendraceae; genus Tetracentron; species Tetracentron sinense. Next base: position 7,257 of record JABCRI010001044.1, on the reverse strand, counting down.
TCCTTAAACCTAAGGACTCTTCTTCCTCTCTTGCCTCATGGGAGAGATGTAACAGCATGGTGCTATCATGGCTGTGCAATGCCATGATGAAAGACATTTCAGATAGTGTCTCTTATGCTAATACTGCCCATGAAGTTTGGACAGATCTTTGTGATCGATTTTCTCAAAGCAATGCACCCCGTATTTTTCAACTGAAGAATCTCATTGCCACTCATCTTCAAGAGCAACAATCGGTTGCTTCTTTCTTTACCAAACTCAAACAATATTGGGATGAACTTGGCTCTCTTATGCCTATTGCTTCATGCTCCTGTGGGGCATCCAAATCCCTTGTTGCACATCAACAAAAAGAGACTCTTATGCAGTTCTTCATGGGCCTTAATGCCTCTTATGGTCCCATACGCAGCCAAATATTGCTCCTCGATCCTCTACCATCTGTGGCCAAAGCTTATTCTCTTGTTTTACAAGAACAAAGACAACGGGAGTTGAATATTGTTCCTACCACAAATGACATCACTGCTCTTGCTACTCAACGTCCAACTGAGACGCGTGTTTCACAACGCAAAAACATGCAATGTGATTATTGTAAGAAGATCGGCCACACACGTGCCCAATGTTATCGTCTCATCGGTTACCCCAAAGGAACCTCACGGCCCCGTACCAACCCAGGAAGTAATTCAGGTTCATAGCATTTTCCTACTATGGATTCGGCTCCTCTTGCTGCTGCTGTTTCTCCTTCATTCACACCTGAGCAACATCAACAACTCCTGTCCCTTCTCACTTTAGGTACCTCACAGCCTATGGCCCATCTCACAGGTAAAATTTTATGTTGTTCCTCTTCTTTTGATCCTTCTACTTGTTGGATAATTGATAGTGGTGCTACAGATCACATTACCAACAACATTTCTTTTTTTTCCACATATACTACATCTCATACTTCTCACAATGTCAAACTACCCAATGGCACTACAGCTCCAATATCTCACATTGGTTCTATTCCTCTTTCCACAGATCTCTCATTAAATAATGTTTTGTGTGTGCCCTCCTTTGGCTATAACCTTTTGTCTGTACCCAATCTTGTTAGTTCTCTTCAATGTTCAGTATCTTTCTTCCCTGACTACTGCATTTTTCAGGACCTACTAACGCAGAGGACGATTGGAGTGGGTAAAAGACATGGTGGACTCTACTTCCTACAAGTTCGTAACACTCAAGTTGCTGTTAACTCCATCCAAGGAAACTCTACTATTGATCTTTGGCATTTTCGTCTCGGACACCCCTCAAAAGTCAGGCAAAATAAAATCATCTCTCGTAGTTTTGACCCTTTTTATTGAAAACATTGTCATTGTGATGTTTGTCATAGAGCAAAACAATCTCGCCTCCCTTTTTCTGTTAGTTTTATTTCTACTAATACTTCATTTGAACTTATTCATTGTGACATTTGGGGTGGTTACCAAACAGCTTCTTTATGTGGTGCCCATTATTTTTTAACATTGGTGGATGATTTTACACGTTGCACTTGGATCTTTCTAATGAGACATAAATCTGAAACCAATCATCATCTCAAAGCTTTCTTTGCTTTTGTCAAAAATCAATTTTGTGCTTCAATTTAAAGCATTCGAACTGACAATGGCACTGAATTCTTTTCGAATGACTTACAAAATTACTTTCGCACAAATGACATCATTCATCAACATTCTTGTGTGGCCACTCCCCAACAAAATGGAGTCGCCGAACGCAAGCATCGCCATTTGCTCGAGGTTGCTAGAGCCTTGCGTTTTCAGGCTCATTTACCCCTAAAATTTTGGGGTGACTGTGTTCTAACGCCTGCATTCTTAATCAACCGCTTGCCAACATTAGTCTTGAATGGTAAATCACCACATGAAGCATTATTTCACATTAAACCCAATTATGACGCTTTGAAAGTTTTTGGTTGTCTCGCCTATGCTCACAACATTCATCATAAACATAAGTTCGACACTCGTGCTCGTCGTTGTGTTTTCATCGGCTATCCTTTTGCTCAAAAAGCATATCGTCTTTATGATTTAGATAGCCATGAAACATTTACTAGTAGGGACGTCATTTTTCATGAAACAATTTTCCCTTTTACTGCACATGACCATCAACCTGAATTACCTACAGTTTTACCTTTACCAATCCCTTCCCCTTCACCCATTCCTCTCCCTAGAGCTAACCACGAACCAATCATCATTGACCGTGTTCCACCATCACCCGCTGATCTCACTACTGTTGCCCCCCCTATGCCTATTGAGCATGACTCCATAGATGCTTCTATTCCATCAAACTCAGCACCTATCCTTCCCACAACTCGTCATTCTACTCGAACACATCATCCTCCATCATATCTCAAGGACTATCATTGCTCTCACCTCATATCTAACCAGCCCCCTTCAACGTCTTCTACTGCTACGGTCCACAAAGGTACACGTTATCCCTTATGCAATTACATTTCTTATGCTAGACTATCACCCTCTCACCAATCTTTTGTTGCAGCCATATCTTCTATATGTGAACCCAACAGTTTTAAACAGGCTATTCAAAATCCTCACTGGCAAGAGGCCATGTCCAAGGAGATCCTTGCTTTAGAACAGAACCACACATGGACCTTGACTAATCTACCTAATGGCAAACAACCCAAAGGTTGTAAGTGGGTCTACAAGATCAAGTACAAATCAGATGGTTCCATCGAGCAGTATAAAGCTTGTCTCATTGCCAAGGGTTTCACCCAACAAGAAGGGCTTGATTATCACGAGACTTTTGCACCCGTCGCTAAACTTGTCACGGTGCGTTGCCTCCTTGCTATTGTTGCTATTGAAGGTTGGTCATTACACCAACTTGATGTCCATAATGCCTTCCTCCATGGGGATCTTGAGGAGGAAGTTTATATGACACTCCTACCTGGATTTTCTAGACAGGGGGAGACACGGGTTTGTCGATTGAACAAGTCTCTTTATGGCCTTAAGCAGGCATCTCGGAATTGGTTTGCCAAGTTCTCTACTGCCTTGTTAGATGCTGGGTTTAAGCAATCTCGTGCTGCTTATTCACTTTTCACACATATCCGGGGCCCTTCTCGCACATTTGTTCTCGTCTATGTTGACGACATCATTATCACCGGCAATGATGAAAATACTATTTCCACTCTCAAGCGTTTCCTTCACACCAAGTTCCACATCAAAGATTTAGGGGCGTTGAAATATTTTTTGGGTATTGAAGTTGCCCGCTCTAAGCAAGGTCTTTTTCTATCACAACGCAAATACACCCTTGACATCTTGCAAGACATGGGCCTGCTAGGCACTCGTACAGCTGATTTTCCCATGGAACAAAATCTTAAGCTCACTGCCACTGATGGCTCCTTACTCAAAGATCCCACTTCTTATTGTCGCTTAGTGGGTCGACTCATTTATTTGACTATCACCCGATCTGAGATTTCTTATTCTATTCATATATTAAGTCAATTCATGAGTCAACCACGACAACCACATTTTGATGTCGCATTACGTGTTCTACGATATCTCAAAGGCACCCCCGGTCAAGGTTTATTGCTATCATCTTCGAGCAGCCTTCATTTATCGGCATTTTGTGATTCAGATTGGGCTAGTTGTCCGATGACACGACGTTCTGTCACTGGCTATTGCACTTTCGTAGGTGATAGCCCCATTTCATGGAAGACCAAGAAAAAAGCCACTGTTTCTAGATCCTCCGCAGAATCTGAGTATCGCTCCATGGCTGTAGCAACTTGTGAACTTATCTGGCTGCGTTACCTTTTGGCCGATCTTGGTATTCATCATCCTGATCCCATGACTCTTTATTGTGACAATCAGGCGGCTATTCACATTGCCGCTAACCCTATTTTTCATGAACGGACTAAACATATCGAGTTGGACTGTCATCTTATTCGGGAACGTCTTCAACAGGGCCTCCTTCGCACCTCTTATGTCCCATCCCGACATCAACGGGCTGACATCTTCACCAAAGCTTTAGGCAAAGAGCAATTCTTGTTCTTATCTCGCAAGTTGGGCATTCATAACCTTCATGCTCCCACTTGAGGGGGAGTATTAGAATGTTTTCTAAATACAAACGTGTATAGCTGTATGTTGCTATATTGGTTATCTTGGTTGTCACCTTCCATTCTTATCCCTGCAATCATGGGATTTGAATTCCTTTGTAACTCTATATATTTACTCCCACAAAGAATGAATAAAGTGACTTCTATTCTAACGTGTTTATCAGCTTCTCAAGAGCCTTACTTGATACAGTAATTTTATTCTTTGCGATTTCAAGGTAGCCTTGAAACTAACTTGAATTGAGTATTTGGTATATTCACTTATTGCCTAGGTCTTATCGAGCCCAACCCTAGTTCGGCGCTGGCCCTTGAGGGTATATATATATATATATATATATATATATATATATAATTGTTAGTATTAGTACACCCCGCTCAAATAAGTGGGTCTTTCAAAATTATGTCCAACTTGGCCATAGGGCCATAAAAAGTCTTCTATTTTGTAGGCTTTGAAGGGCCGGGTCGGCCCCTCATCAAAGGGCTGGATTGACAACCCTACATGTAGATAACAAAGAACTCTCTTCACAAACAGTTGGGTTAAATCTCTGGGCCCACCTTTTCGAGCTCACCCTCCTTTGAGATTGGGTCACAGCCCACAAGTTAACATGTATTCCTTTTAACCCTTTAGGGTTAGAAGTTCTTATTCAAAGTAGAATATTTTTTTTATATTTTTTCTAATCCTATTGTTGAAGCCCACCGATTAGTGAATCTTAACCATAAGCAATAGCCTAATAATAGATCTAATCACAGCTAAATGCGATTGTACTCTCGTGAGTTCAATCGCATATGTTGTGCTTGACTACTGGTAGAGAAATTTTTTAAAAAATTTTCATTTTCCAGTTTCTTTTTTTGTCCTCCAATAGTCAATCGCCAATATGCAATGAAACTATCTTGAGCTCAATTGCTATTGGATGTCATCAGATCTCAAGTAATAGAGGTTAAAAGAAACAGTGGGTACGATTGAACACGATGAGAGTTCAATAGCAATTGACTGATTCAATCTTTTTAAGGATAGGTGAGGACGGGCCTAGTTCATACCAGGCCGGGCCCTCTCACCTACCAAGGTCAACCATAGCCCGGCCCCAACAATAGATTTTTTTTTTGAATGACTTCCTATATGCCATACCAAAAATCTCCTTCGGTCGTTCTCTTTAGTTTCGCACTTGTTTGATGAGAAAGTAATGAAATCATGGTAGACCCCCTTTGATCCTAATGATAAACCTGAGGACAAATTCCTTTACTTCGTCGACCGTATTCTATTTTTCTATGAAGGTTCCACGATTCGAAAGTTTCGTATTGCTTTCAACGATTTCAGTGGCTGGTTTGGTCCTTTTGTAGATACTTGGATCCCTTTTTTGGTAAGAAAGAAGATTGAACAGATCGATCTAGACTTATGCCCCACCACCGAGTTATCTGATCTTTACGAATTACCTTCACATATATACAACATTGCTTCTCTGCAAAAATTGAGTTTGAAGTTCTGCAAATTCAGACCCTATGGGCCATTTTCTTGGAGACTACTAACTTCTTTATCTTTAGTTCACATTTGTTTGACCGACAATTTGATGCAAGACATATTATCAGGTAGTCCTTCGCTTGAAGTTTTGGATTTGCAAGAATGCAGCCACTTAGTGCATTTGAAAATTACTTCCCCAAATCTCAAAAAATTGATGGTACACTAGGATGACTACGATATCTACGATTCTACAACTTCAGAGTCAGTGCTAGAAATATCAGCTCCTAATCTCCAGTCATTGGCCATTCTTGGGTACTGGGGTAGGAGGTGTCGTTTGATTAATTTGCAGTGTCTAGTCCACGCGACCCTCGATTTTGAGCTAGTCACTGACGATGGGTATAGCCATCTTGAGCTTGATTTTGAAGAGTTGGACAGCATTTTGAGGGAGCTTCTTGAGAAGCTTCATCATGTTAAGGATCTTACGATAGGCACTTGGTGTATTCAGGTAGGCCTTGTTATGCATTTGTCTCATAATTTCAGAACTGATTTATTTTTTATGGAGGTTTGGAAGAACAGAACTTGCCCAAAGTATCTATATCTATCTACCTTTTTGTTTTTCTCTCTTGGTTGGTTTGTTAATGCATTTGGCATGTGTACCATCCTGGTGTGATTTATTCATCTGAAAAGTGTTTCAAAACTCTGAAAACTCAAGACTATCAAAGAATTCTGTTGACTAACTTGGCTAGTCGTACAAGTTCATTCATGATTCGAATGAGGGGAAGTATGGTATAAGTCAGGCACCCCATTGTGCATGTAAGAAACTTCTATGTGAGAATTATGGAAAATATCTCCTTGTTGAGTCTCTCAAATCGTTCCCAGTGAGTTAGTTGAGTTGGGACTGGGTTATAAGGGAACAAGTTACATGGCAATTCAATAAGAGATCATGTCGAGCACAAATGCTTTGAACGTTTCCTGGGTTGAATTGCTTAGTTGAATACATTGATTCTAATGTGAAGTTGTAATCCATGTTTTGGATGGAGTCTATTTTGTTTCACTAAATTCTTGTTCTTTTTCTTCTTGCTTTGTTGTGCTCAGATTTTATCAACACGGGAGCTGGAAATATTGCCTTCTTCACCATCTAAACGCAAATGTTTAATACTGGACACCTACCTCAAGACACGGAACCTCCCCGGTATAGCAAGCCTGCTAAGAAGTTCTCCTGATTTAGAGACGCTTGTTGTGAACATGGACTTCCCTAATAGCACTAAAGTGGGTTCCTCGAAGTCATGATACCTATTTGATTCCTCATCTAATTAGAATTTTGATTATATGCTTTATGATCTATTTATGAATAAGTTTCAGCTTAAAGTTTTCTTTATTTTTGGTTTCAGTTTGATAGCCAATTTCTCGCCTTGTAGGATTTTGTGGAGAGAACTATTGGAAATCCAACGAACCCATTTTCCAATGGTCCTATCACATAATCTCACGACTGTAATGATAGCGGCTTCGTTGCAAGGCATATGAGCTGGGCTCTTGGACGTTTCTGCTTCACGCATGCAATGGTCTTGAGAAGATTGTGATTTATAGTGAGAGATTACGGATTTTTAACTGAAGAAGCGTTTTATGCCGACAAATGGTTGGAATTCACTCAAAATGTTACGTCCCACAAGTCCTCACCTGATGCGTAATTTTATTCTCCTTGCGCTTCCGGTAACCTTGATTT